>MJUT01059186.1:53329-69595 GCA_002080005.1 Gigantidas platifrons
CATCGATGTAATGAAAAACACAAAGAACCACACCGCTAGAGCAGCTCAATGTATATAATCGTAAATCGTAGAAATGGGGTCAAAATCTTTAGATCTAATACATAAGTACACAAACCTTCAATCAATTTTTGATCTTGTTAAACTGGCTGCAAAAACACAAACACACTTTCTAAAAGATTTGTCGACCAGCATCATAAATTTATTATAAATAAACATCAATTTGAGCATATCGGCCATCATATAAAGAACAGTTTGAAGATATCAAAGCATTCTTTTACAAATATGTTTGATCATGTAAGCCAACAATGTATTGATATAAACTGGACACGTGACGGTTTCCAGTTCTCAGTCGACAGTCCGTACGTAGTGCCTTCAACGGTGGCAGATATTGAGAGTAGAGAGCTGTCAGGTGAAAATACGTAAAGTCTGTATTTCTATATACTATTTATATAGTAAAGTAAAATACGTAAAGTCTGTATTTCTATATAATATTTATATAGTAAAGTAAAATACGTAAACTCTGTATTTCTATATAATAATTATATATTAGTGAATTTTGTTCTCGTCCCGAATATGTATTAAATATTTGTCACGGTAAAGTTCAACTACAAAACATCAATCAATCAATCAGTATTGGATAAGTGTGATTATTTTGTGAATTTTCCAATTTATTGTAATTTGACGAACAAAAATAAGTGAAAATATGAATAGCATGTGTTCGAAGCATCTTTCATTTTGATAACTAAAACCCAACTATATCTACATAAACATCAATCAATCAATCAATCAGTATTGGATAAGTGTGTTTATTTTGTGAATTTTCCAATTTATTGTAATTTGAAGAACAAAAATAAGTGAAAATAAGCATAGCATGTGTTCGAAGCATCTTTCATTTTGATAACTAAAGCCCAACTATATCTATATTACTTTTATTTGAGATCTGCATATGGAATAGAACAAATGGATAATATGTTATCATATGCGTCGGATGTTCTCGGAATTCTTCTTAATGTCAACCGTTGGGTAAAAAAACCCGAAATATTGAGATACGAAGTAAAACCAGAAGAGTTTGAAAATATGTTCCTGTCCTTTCCTCCTTTATGACATACACATATCATCGGGGTTGTAACAAGAATAACATGACGGGTGCCACTAGTGGAGCAGGAACTGAATCCACCCCAGATCTTTAGTTTTATGTGCATTGTTTTGTAGTTCATTGTGTGTCTATTTGTCTTCTTGCTATTGTCTGTCCTTTGATTTGTTGCTTGACTACCCCTGTGGTATCTTCATTTTTCATATACGCACAATAATAAACATTACAAATACAGCATAATATTTTTGAAGTCACAAACTTACAAGATATAGGTGTTATTGGGCAAATCTGTTGGAATACTATCCAGTCCCCCACTGGAACAGTTAACATCAACTCCATATGAAGTGTCAGTACAACCACAGGCAATAGGACATGATGATGCCGCACCGACAAGTAGAATCACAGCAAATATTGCTGTTATAAAACACTGCATTTCGCGTCGTCAGTCTACAAATACAAAATGTATTACTTAATAGTTATTGTTCAATGTTGTAATAAAATAAAATTTAGGAATAAAATGAAAAATAAAATATCACACTGAAGAAATATATTATGTGATTGTTGTTTGATGGCAAAATTGCAAAAGCGTTTCGAATAAATGTTTCAAAACGGACAAGATGATCTTTAGTGCCTCTACCTTGTCTGAATTCACACTGTATATTGGACAATATTCCATTGGATTCAAGAAACCATAGGCGAACATTGATAATCCTTTCCATGGTTTTACAGACGCAACTAGTTAGTGCTATAGGCCGTTCATTTGATGGTTTGGAATAGTCATTACCAGGCTTTGGAATAGGAATGACATTAGCTTATTTCCAAATTGATGGCATGTCGTCGGCTTCCCAAATGTCACCCATTATATCTAAAACAGAAGTTGGTAGTGGATATCCTTGAGACCACATACATTTGAATGTGCCTTATCCAACGATTTTCGCAATTCTTATAAAGAAAACGATCAATTGTATTACTCTAAATTCTTTTGATTCAAAATTTCAAATTTTTCTTTTTACATTTGCAATGTTTGAATTTAGGTGGTAATTTTCTGTAGACGAGTTTGTTTAAAAGGTTTGATCTAATCTATTTGCGATATGCTGTTCAGATGTTAAAGTGTCTAGGGTCTTTTTCCCATTTTTCCATGTCCCTGTGGATTACTTCTGGAGTGTTGACTTAATAAGATTTCCTGTCGATAAGGGTTATCTCCCCTTGAATGGTGGCCTCCATGAATTTTTCTAGAGAGTGAAAAATGTTGTTCTTTTCAACCAAGTTAAACAGTTAAGTCATGAAAAGGTGTACTTATGCCATGGTAATAATGTGTTTACATAAACATTAAGTTAAAACTACAATTATAATCTACATGTACATCGATATGAGGCGAAATGAAATGGACAATGTCAGTCGAATGTCTACAGTTGATTGATGGAAAATTACATTTGTAGCTTCCATGTTGACAATTTCATAATTTCATAATTTCAAGCAGTAATATATCTTCGACCATATTGAACATACTGAACATGTCAGATTAAACAGAAACGGCTATTGGTGAAATAAAAACTCTTATTGTCGATCTTGACCAAACGGTAAACGGTTTTGATATGAAATTAGATAGAGTAGAAGAGAAATTGACAAACATGGTTGAGTAAGTCAAATATGATGTGGTGAAAGTGGTTAAAGATTTAAAAGATGCACATGATCAGATTGGTTCACTTAGAGAGTATCACAGTGAACTGGAAAGAGGGGATGCGGCTATGAAAATACAATTAAATGAGCTGGAAAATTACAAATTAGAATTGGTTAGACAAAATATATAATCTAGTCTGAGTGAATTGAGAGAGAAACACATTCTTCTAGAAAAACACGAAAACAATATAATGTGCTTATTTATGGTATAGATGAGAAAAAATATGAAAATATTACAGATTGTTTGCACAACTTCATGATAAATGATCTTGATAGTGAAAACAAGAGCTGAGCACATCCCAATAGCCATTGCACACATGATACCCTCAAAAAGCAGATCAAAAGGGCCCAATCCAATACTCATCAGTTTTATTTACTATGGAGATAAACAATTCATCATGTCTAGGGATAAAAAGTTGGTAGGAAAAAAGATCCGCATGTTACATGATCTTCCTCCTGTTATGAAGGATGCTCGAAATGTTCTTGCTAACGTGGCATGCAAAATTCGAAAAGAAGAAAAACTCAAAACACGCATTAGAGTTGCTGATACTCTTGTTATTTTACAAACACGAATGAATTCGAATGATAGGTGGCAGTGCAGAAAATATTTGCATGTATAACTTATTACATTTAATAAAGAATATTACCATTAATTTGTAAATATAAACAGTCTCCATTTCCATATGTCTATGTTTACTTAGTATCTTTGTATATATTGCAGGCTTAATATAGTAAAGTAAGTATCTTTCTTGTTTTATTATTTTTGTCTGGTATATCTATATACAAATGTACTATCAGCCCTTTCCCTTTTTCTACTGTTCAATTACTTCAGCTTTAGTTTTTTATATGCCTCTTCTGCTTGCAAAAAAATGTTAGAGTAGCTTTGTATGTTTATTTGTGCTTACTTTGTTTACTGTTCAATATTGCTTCAGCTTTTTTCTTTTTTTTTCTGTATTCAATTGCTTTCAGCTTTGTATGTTTATTTGTGTTTATTTTGTTTACTGTTTTTTTTTATTTGCACTCAGCTTGCAAAATAGTTACAGTAGCTTTGTATGTTTACTTGCTATTTTTTTTATTGTTCAATATAGCTTTATCTTTTTGTGTATGCTTCCACCTTGCAAAAAATTGTTAAAGTAGTTTTGAATGTGTATTTGTGCTTATTATTATAGTTGGTGTTGATGTGTATCTATATATTTACTATTGCTTGCTATAAATTAATTGAGTAGCTGTGCATGTTAATTTGTGTATATTAAGTTTATACAGATATTTATTATTATTAATATTTTCAAAGCATGATATAATTGCTGAAAAGTTTTAATCCCAAAATCAGTTCTTTTTCATATCAAAAATATAGAAAACTGGATACAAATTCGAGTTATTTCCGTTACATCATATTCTTTATTAATTTAACTGGGTGGAAAATCATTTTCTTTTTTTTCTTTTTTTTGGTCTCCATTCAAGATATGTTTCTATTTTATTGTTATTATTGGGAAAATATTTGAATATTATTTATGTTTACACTTAGTAATAAAAGACGTGCTTAGCAGGAATGAGGCTGAGACCAGAAATGAACAGGTAAATGTGTTCACATATGTTGCTATTGCAGACAGAACAGATGTGAGAGACAACTTCAGAATATTTTTGACTTTTGATTTAAAGTTGCACAGTTTACAAGATTAAGAAATATGACAAATAATATCTGACAGATGGTCTTTCACAACTGTCAAGGTCTAAACTCTGCTGAAATCCAAAAACTGCAATATAATACCCATTTTACTAAAAATGATGAAACTGCTATAAGAAATCAATGGGGAGGAGAATGCATATTTGATTCATTTGCATCAAATCAAAGAGGTGTTGTAATATTACTAAATAATACTTTTGAATATAAAATATTTAAATACAAAAATGATGATTGTGGAAATCTATTGGGAGTTGATATAGATATTGAAGGTAAAAAAAATAACCCTTATTAATATATATGGCCCAAATAATGATACGCCTTTATTTTACAATAAAGTTAGTGAAACTATTGAATATTTTAATAATCAGTCCATCATACTGTCAGGAGATTATAATTTAGTTCAAAATCAAAGGTTAGATAAATATAATTATGTTGGTATTAATAACCCAAAAGCAAAAGATAAAGTTTTAGATATGATTGAAATATATAATTTAACAGATCCGTTTAGATAACTTTATCCTGATCTTAAAAGATATGCATGGAGAAAACGCACTCCTTTAAAACAGGAAAGACTAGATTTCTTTCTGATATCTCAAAGTTTTAATCACCAAGTTCATGATGCTAAATAATAAATAGCTATAGGTCTGACCACTGCCCAATAATTTTACAATTGAAACTAAATGATTTTATACTTGGTAGGGGATTATGAAAATTTAATAATTAACTTTTATATGAGATGGATTATGTTGAAACTGTTTAAGAAACTATTTAAAAAAAACTTAAGAACAGTATGTTGCAATAATTTATGACAGAATCACTCTTTAGTGAGATAGATATCCTAAGCGACATCACACGAGAAGTCACGAGATGCATTATATTATTTCACTTTTCGATTTGCAGTCGCCGAGGACACACGTGTTTCTGTCCTCACCTTTACTTACACTTCGTGTTTCACGTGTTCCACGTGGCCTATGCGTTTTAACTAGCAGGATTATATATTTGATATTTAATGTAATTGTATTTCTTTCTGCAGAGAGTGTCGTCTGTTTTTTAATGTGGTTTAATTTATTTGCGGATGGTCCGTTTTTTATATGTAGCTTATTTAATTACGGATGGTGGTCCGTTTTAATGTGGTTTAATTTATTTACGGATGGTGTCGTCCGTTGTTAATGTACAGCTTAATTTATTAACGTGTGATCCGTTTTTTAATGTAGTTTAATTTATTTACGGATGGTGTCGTCCGTTTTGGAAATAATAATTGCTTGTGGATGGTGTCGTCCATTGCAGATGTTGTCTTCTGCATATATTCTTCTCATTTTAAACGGATGGTGTCGTTCGTATTCTACTTTAGTGTACTTTATCGTTTTGGAATTAAACATTGTTTGTGGATGGGATCGTTCATTGCAGGTGGTGTCGTCTGCATATATTATTTTCATTTGAGCGGATGGTGTCGTCCGTATTTTGCTCTAGTTTGACTTTTTGTGGATGGTGTCGTCCGTTTTGGAATTGATGATTGTTTGTGGAGGGTGTCGTCCTTTGCAGATGGTGCCGTCTGCATATTATCATTTTTAGTGAATGGTGTCGTCGGTATCTTGCTCTAGTTTACTTTTTTTGCGGATGGTGTTGTCCGTTTTGGAATTAATAATTGCTTGTGGACGCTGCCGTCCCTTGCAGATGGTGCCGTTGGCATATAATCTTTTCAATTGTAACGGATGGTGTCTTCCGTATTTTACTCTAATTTACCTTATTTACGGATGGTGACCTCCGTTTCGGAATTAATAATTGTTTGTGAACAGTGTCGTCCTTTGCAGATGGTGCCGTCTGCATATATTCTTTTCAATTGTAACGGATGGTGTCTTCCGTATTTTACTCTAGCTTAACTTNAAAGGAGAGATTATTGATTTCCACAAATGAAATGGTGGCATTGTGATTGGTCTACTGGACGGATTATTGATTGCCACAAGTACAATGGTGACACAGTGATGGGACTAATGGACAGATTATTGATTACCACAAGTAAAATGGTGACACTGACGGGTCTAATGGCCAGATTATTGGTTGCCACAAGTAAATTGGTTGCATTGTGATGGGTCTAATGTACGCATTATTGATTGCGTCAAGTAAAATGGTGACACTGTGCGGGGTCTAATAGACAGATTATTGACTGCCACAAGTAAAATGGTGACACTGTGATGCCTTTAATGGACAGATTATTGATTGCCACATGTAAGATGGTGGCATTGGGGTGGGTCTAATGGATGGATTATTAATTGCCACAAGTAGAATGGTGGCACTGTGATGGGTCTAATGGAAGGATAATTGATTGCCACAAGTAAAATGGTGGCATTGTGATCGATCTATGGACGGATTATTGACTGCTACAAATATAATTGTGACACTGTGATGGGTCTAATGTACAGATTATTGATTGCCACAAGCTAAATGGTAACACTGACGGGTCTAATGGTCAGATTATTGGTTTGCCAGAAATAAAAATGTTGGCTTTGTGATGGGTCTAATGGACGGATTATTGATTGCCACAAGAAAAATGGTGGCACTGTGATGGGTCTAATGGACAGATTATTGATTACCACAAGTAAACTGGTGGAATTGGTATGGGTCTAATGGACGGATATTATTGATTGCATAAGTAAAATGGTGATACGGTGATGGATCTAATGGACAGATTATTGATTACCGCAAGTAAAATGGTGGCATTGTGATGGGTCTAATGTACGGATTATTGATTGCCACAAGTAGAATGGTGGCACTGTGATGGGTCTAATGGACAGGTCATTGATTGCCACAAGTAAAATGGTGGCACTGTGATGGGTCTAATGAACGGATTGTTGATTGCCACATGTAAAATGGTGGCACTGTGATGGGTCTAATGAAAAGATTTATTGAATGCCACAAGTAAAATGGTGACACTGTGACGGGTCTAATAGGCAAATTATTGATTGCCATAAGTAAAATGGTGGCACTGTGATGGGTTTAAAGGACAGATTATTGATTGTCACCAAAAAAAATGGTGGCATTGTGATGGGTCTACTGTGCGGATTATTGATTGTTACAAGTAAAATTGTGACACTGTGATGGGTCTAATGGACAGATTATTGATTGCCACAAGTTAAATGGTGACGCTGACGGGTCTAATGGCCAGATTATGTGTTGCCTCAAGTAAAATGGTGGCTTTGTGATGGGTTTAATGTATGGATTATTGATTGCTACAAGAACAATGGTGGCACTGTGATGGGCCTAATAGACAGATTATTGATTACCACAAGTAAACTGGTGGCATTGGTATGGGTCTAATGGACGAATATTATTGATTGCGCAAGTAAAATGGTTATACTGTGATGGATCTAATGGACATATTATTGATTGCCGCAAGTAAAATGGTGGCATTGTAATGGGTCTAATGGACGATTATTTATTTCCACAGTAAAATGTTGACATTGTGACGGGTTTAATAGGCAGATTATTGATTGCCATAAGTAAAATGGTGGCACTGTGATGGGTCTAAAGGAGAGATTATTGATTTCCACAAATGAAATGGTGGCATTGTGATTGGTCTACTGGACGGATTATTGATTGCCACAAGTACAATGGTGACACAGTGATGGGACTAATGGACAGATTATTTATTGCCACAAGTAAGATGGTGGCACAGTGATGGGTCTAATGGACGGATTATTGACTGCCACAAGAAAAATGGTGGCACTGTGATTGGTCTAATGGGCGAATTATTGATTGCCACAAGAAAGATGGTGGCACTGTGATGGGTCTAATGGACAGATTATTGATTACCACAAGTAAACTGGTGGCATTGGTATGGGTCTAATGGACGGATATTATTGATTGCCACAAGTACAATGGTGACACAGTGATGGGACTAATGGACATATTATTGATTGCCACAAGTAAAATGGTGAAACTGATGGGTTTAATGGTCAGATTATTGGTTGCCACAAGTAAAAATGGTGGCATTGTGATGGGTCTAATTGACGGATTATTGATTGCCACAAGTAAAATGGTGGCACTGTGATGGGTCTAATGGACAGATTATTGATTGCCATAAGTAAAATGGTGACACTGTGATGGGTCTAATGGACGGATTGTTCATTGCCAAAAGTAAAACGATGGCACTGTGATGTGTCTAATGGATATATCATTGATTGCCACAAGTAAAATGGTGGCATTGTGATCGGTCTATGGACGAATTATTGATTGCTACAAGTACAATTGTGACACTGTGATGGGTCTTATGGCCAGATTATTGGTTGCCACAAGTAAAATGGTAGCATTGTGATGGGTCTAATGGACAGATTATTGATTACCACAAGTAAGCTAGTGGCATTGGTGTGGGTCTAATGGACGGATATTATTGATTGCACAAGTAAAATGGTGATATTGTCATGGATCTACTGGAGATATTATTGATTGCCGCAAGTCAAATGGTGGCATTGTAAAGGGTCTAATGGACGGATTATTGATTGCCACAAGAAAAATGGTGGCAGTGTGATGGGTCTAATGGACAGATTATTGATTGCCACAAGTAAAATAGTGACATTGTGACGGGTCTAATAGGCAGATTATTGATTGCCATAAGTAAAATGATGGCACTGTGATGGGTCTAAAGGACAGATTATTGATTGCCACAAGTAAAATGGTGACACTGTGATGGGTCTAATGGACGGATTGTTCATTGACACATGTAAAATGGTGGCACTGTGATGGGTCTAATGAAAAGATTTATTGAATGCCACAAGTAAAATGGTGACACTGTGACAGGTCTAATAGGCAGATTATTGATTGCCATAAGTAAAAGAGTGGCACTGTGATGGTTCTAAATGATAGATTATTGATTGCCACAAATAAAATGATGGCATTGTGATGTGTCTACTGGGCGGATTATTGATTGCTACAAGTAAAATTGTGACATTGTGATGGGTCTAATGGACATATTATTGATTGCCACAAGTTAAATGGTGACACTGACGGGTCTAATGGCCAGATTATTGGTTGTCACAAGTAAAATAGTGCCATTGTGATGGGTTTAATGGACGGATTATTGATTGCCACAAGAAAAATGGTGGCATGATGGGTCTAATGGACAGATTATTGATTACAACAAGTAAATTGGTGGCATTGGTATGGGTCTAATGGACGGATATTATTGATAGCGCAAGTAAAATGGTGATACTGTGATGGATCTAATGGCCAGATTATTGGTTGCTACAAGTAAAATGATGGCATTGTGATGGGTGTAATGGACGGATTATTGATTGCCACAGGAAAAATGGTGAAACTGTTATGGGTCTAATGGACAGATTATTGATTGCACAAGTAAAATGATGATACTGTGATGGATCTAATGGACGGGTTATTGATTGCCACAAGTAGAATGGAGGCACTGTGATGGGTCTAATGGACAGATCATTAATATCACATGTAAAATGGTGGCACTGTGATGGGTCTAATGAAAAGATTGATTGAATTCCTAAGTAAAATGGTGATACTGTGATGGATCTAATGGACAGATTATTGATTGCCGCAAGTAAAATGGTGGCAAAGTGATGGGTCTAATGGACGGATTATTGATTGCCACAAGTAAAATGGTGACATTGTGACGGGTCTAATAGGCAGATTATTGATTGCCATAAGTAAAATGATGGCACTGTGAAGGGTCTAAAGGACAGATTATTGATTTCCACAAATGAAATGGCGGCATTGTGATTGGTCTACTGGAAGGATTATTGATTGCCACACGTACAATGGTGACACTGTGATGGGACTAATGGACATATTATTGATTGCCACAAGTAAGATGGTGGCACAGTGATGGGTCTAATGGACGAATTATTGACTGCCACAAGAAAAATGGTGGCACTGTGATTGGTCTACTGGGCGAATTATTGATTGCCACATGTAAAATGGTGGCACTGTGATGGGTCTAATTAAAAGATTTATTGAATGCAACAAGTAAAATGGTGACACTGTGACGGGTCTAATAGGCAGATTATTGATTGCCATAAGTAAAATAATGGCACTGTGATGGTTCTAAATAACAGATTATTGGTTGCAACAAATAAAATGGTGGCATTGTGATCTGTCTAATGGACATATTATTGATTACCACAAGTAAACTGATGGCATTGGTATGGGTCTAATGGACGGATATTATTGATTGCGCAAGTAAAATGGTGATACTGTGATTTGACATATTATTGATCGCCGCAAGTACAATGGTGGCACTGTGATGGGTCTAATGGAAGGATTATTGATTGCCACAAGTAAAACGATGGCACTGTGATGGGTCTAATGGATATATCATTGATTGCCACAAGTAAAATGGTGGCATTGTGATCGGTCTATGGACGAATTATTGATTGCTACAAGTACAATTGGGACTCTGTGATGGGTCAAATGGCCAGATTATTGGTTGCTACAAGTAAAATGGTAGCAGTGTGATGGGTCTAATGGACGGATTATTGATTGCCCAAAGAAAAATGATGGCACTGTGATTGGTCTAATTGACAGATTATTGATTGCACAAGTAAAATGATCATACTGTGATGGATCTAATGGACAGATTATTGATTGCCGCAAGTAAAATGGCGGCATTGTGATGGGTCTAATGGACGGGTTATTGATTGCCACAAGTAGAATGGAGGCACTGTGATGGGTCTAATGGACAGATCATTGATTACCACAAGTAAAATGGTGGAACTGTGATAGGTCTAATGGACGGATTGTTGATTGCCACATGTAAAATGGTGGCACTGTGATGGTCTAATGAAAAGATTGATTGAATTCCTAAGTAAAATGGTGATACTGTGATGGATCTAATGGACAGATTATTGATTGCCGCAAGTAAAATGGTGGCATAGTGATGGGTCTAATGGACGGATTATTGATTGCCACAAGTAAAATAGTGACATTGTGACGGGTCTAATAGGCAGATTATTGATTGCCATAAGTAAAATGATGGCACTGTGATGGGTCTAAAGGACAGATTATTGATTTCCACAAATGAAATGGTGGCACTGTGATAGGTCTAATGGACGGATTGTTGATTGCCACATGTAAAATGTTGGCACTGTGATGGGTCTAATGAAAAGATTGATTGAAATCCTAAGTAAAATGGTGATGGATCTAATGGACAGATTATTGATTGCCGCAAGTAAAATGGTGGCATTGTGATGGGTCTAGTGGACGGATTATTGATTGCCACAAGTAGAATGGTGTCACTGTGATGGGTCTAATGGACAGATCATTGATTGCCACAAGTAAAATGGTGGCACTGTAATGGGTCTAATGGACGGATTGTTGATTGCCACATCTAAAATGGTGGCACTGTGATGGGTCTAATGAACATAGATATTGAATGCCACAAGTAAAATGGTGACACTGTGACGGGTCTAATAGGCAGATTATTGATTGCCATTAGTTAAATGGTGGCACTGTGATGGGTTTAAAGGACAGATTATTGATTGCCACAAAACAAATGGTGGCATTGTGATGGGTTTACTGGGCGGATTATTGATTGCTACAAGTAAAATTGTCACACTGTGATGGGTCTAATGGACAGACTATTGATTGCCACAAGTTAAATGGTGACACTGACGGGTCTAATGGCCAGATTATTGGTTTCCACAAGTAAAATGGTGGCTTTGTGATGGGTTTAATGGACGGATTATTGATAGCCACTAGAAAAATGGTGGCACTGTGATGGGTCTAATGGACAGATTATTGATTACAACAAGTAAACTGGTGGCATTGGTATTGGTCTAATGGACGGATATTATTGATTGCGCTAGTAAAATGGTAATACTGTGATGAATCTAATGGGCATATTATTGATTGCCACAAGTACAATGGTGGCACTGTGATTGGTCTAATGGAAGGATTATTGATTGCCACAAGTAAAACGGTGGCACTGTGATGGGTCTAATGGATATATCATTGATTGCCACAAGTAAAATGGTGGCATTGTGATCGGTCTCTGGACGAATTATTGATTGCTACAAATACAATTGTGACCCTGTGATGGGTCAAATGGCCAGATTATTGGTTGCTACAAGTTAATTGGTAGCATTGTGATGGGTCTAATGGACGGATTATTGATTGCCCCAAGAAAAATGGTGGCACTGTGATGGGTCTAATGGACAGATTATTGATTGCACAAGTAAAATGATGATACTGTGATGGATCTAATGGACAGATTATTGATTGCCGCAAGTAAAATGGCGGCATTGTGATGGGTCTAATGGACGGGTTATTGATTGCCACAAGTAGAATGGAGGCACTGTGATGGGTCTAATGGACAGATCATTGATTACCACAAGTAAAATGGTGGCACTGTGATAGGTCTAATGTACGAATTGTTGATTGCCACATGTAAAATGGTGGCACTGTGATGGGTCTAATGAAAAGATTGATTGAATTCCTAAGTAAAATGGTGATACTGTGATGGATCTAATGGACAGATTATTGATTGCCGCAAGTAAAATGGTGGCACAGTGATGGGTCTAATGGACGAATTATTGACTGCCACAAGAAAAATGGTGGCACTGTGATTGGTCTAATGGGCGAATTATTGATGGCCACATGTAAAATGGTGGCACTGTGATGGGTCTAATGAAAAGATTTATTGAATGCAACAAGTAAAATGGAGACACTGTGTCGGGTCTAATAGGCAGATTATTGATTGACATAAGTAAAATAGTGGCACTGTGATGGTTCTAAATAACAGATTTTTGGTTGCCACAAATAAAATGGTGGTATTGTGATCTGTCTAATGGACATATTATTGATTACCACAAGTAAACTGGTGGCATTGGTATGGGTCTAATGGAGGATATTATTGATTGCGCAAGTAAAATGGTGATACTGTGATGGATCTAATGGACATATTATTGATCGCCGCAATTACAATGGTGGCACTGTGATGGGTCTAATGGAAGGATTATTGATTGCCAAAGTAAAACGATGGCACTGTGGTGGGTCTAATGTATATATCATTGAATACCACAAGTAAAATGGTGGCATTGTGATCGGTCTATGAACGGATTATTGATTGCTACAAGTAAAATTGTGTCACTGTGACGGGTCTAATGGCCAGATTATTGGTTGCTACAAGTAAAATGGTGGCACTGTGATAGGTCTAATGGACGGATTGTTGATTGCCACATGTAAAATGGTGGCACTGTGATGGGTCTAATGAAAAGATTGATTGAATTCCTAAGTAAAATGGTGATACTGTGATGGATCTAATGGACATATTATTGATTGCCGCAAGTAATAGGGTGGCATAGTGATGGGTCTAATGGACGGATTATTGATTGCCACAAGTAAAATGGTGACATTGTGACCGGTCTAATAGGCAGATTATTGATTGCCATAAGTAAAATGGTGGCACTGTGATGGGTCTAAAGGACAGTTTATTGATTTCCACAAATGAAATGGTGGCATTGTGATTGGTCTACTGGACGGATTATTGATTGCCACAAGTACAATGGTGACACTGTGATGGGACTAATGGACATATTATTGATTGCCACAAGTAAGATGGTGGCACAGTGATGGGTCTAATGGGCGAATTATTGACTGCCACAAGAAAAATGGTGGCACTGTGATTGGTCTACTGGGCGAATTATTGATTGCCACAAGAAAGATGGTGGCACTGTGATGGGTCTAAAGGACATATTATTGATTGCCACAAGTAAAATGGTGACACTGACGGATTTAATGGTCAGATTATTGGTTGCCACAAGTAAAAATGGTGGCATTGTGATGGGTCTAATGGACGGATTATTGATTGCCACAAGTAAAATGGTGGCACTGTGATGGGTCTAATGGACCGATTATTGATTACCACAAGTAAACTGGTGGCATTGGTATGGGTCTAAGGGACGGATATTGTTGATTGCACAAGTAAAATGGTTATACTGTGATGGATCTAATGAACAGATTATGGATTGCCGCAAGTACAATGGTGGCACTGTGATGGGTCTAATGGAAGGATTATTGATTGCCACAAGTAAAATGGTGGCAAATGATGGGGCTAATGGACAGATTAGTGATTGCCACAAGTAAAATGGTGGCACTGCGATGGGTCTAATGGATGGATTATTGATTGCCACAAGTAAAATGGTGGCACTGTGATGGGTCTAAATTGTGTTATATTATGCAAAGCTGAAAAAAATGTTTTCACAAAATAATTTAAAAAAAATACTCTGAAAATGCGTAGCTCAATATAGATTTATATTTTAGGTGGGAAATAAAAACGTTATGCCATGTGTTTCTGAAATATAGTTAGCTGAGGAACTGTAACTCTTATTGTTTTTATGTGAATATATCGATTTCACCCGTTTGTAGAACTTGCTGAATTCGACTCCAACTGAGGTAGGACCTTTCGGGTACTATGATCTCATTTATGTAGTTCGAATAGATAGATATGTTTTTCTACAAGCGCCATAGTTAAGTATATTTGAATGTTTAAGTTTACGTCCCGTACAATCGCAGGCACTCATGGCACGGCATCACCACCCTCCTTTTTAACTTTTTGTTTGCATATTTTCTTTCAATAAAATTTCTTTATTTCTTTATTATTTCATCTCTTCTTCCTTATTTTAACTTGTTCATGTCAATATTCATACAATCTTATGTTAACAGCAACTTACATATTTCGATCTTATATATACTAATTATCCATGGTAGTGTAATGAATAGTGTACTCGCCTCGAGTATGGTATATCGTGGGTTCGAACCCCGATCGGGTCAAACCAAGACTTTGAAATATTTAATTGTTGCTTCTCACTAAGCAACCAGCATTAAGGAGAATGAGCAAAGACTGGTTGGCTCGGAATCAGGATAATGTGTCCGAGTGGGGCAATATGTCTATCCGCGGACTGTTGTTTCAGTGAACTAGAACTAAACAATCTAACTAAGCGTGTTGTTCTAGTACAAAGCGGACCTAACGAACATTTCATTGAAATTTAACTTGTTCTTGCCATGATATAGCTGAAAAATTGTTGAGTTGGCGTTAAACAACAATCACTCACTTACTATATATATATACGTCTGAAAATTAAACCAAACAGTATTAGAATTACATTTTTGAGCTGTCAAATGTTTGTTCTTCCCTCGACGGGATTGGAACTCACACCATTGATACACTGCAGCACCAATCGCTTAGACTTATATGTCCAGCGCCCTAGACCACTCAACCATATTTTACTATGTATCTTAGCACAAACCTAAAAATGTAGTCGTTTATATTTTATTTAAAACTGAATACAACATCTAAGTCCAAGTTCAAATGTCGGGGGCGTCGTGGTCGTGGTCGTGTGGTAGTTGGATTTACAACTACCTGTACAATCAGTCCCTATCACCACTAAAGTTGTGAAATCGAACCTCTTTCATGGCGAGGTGTACTCGATGCAACATTATGTGATAAAGTTTGTAAGTTACTTGCCACACTGGTGGTTTTCTCCGGGTACTCCGGTTTCCTCAACCAATAAGACTGACCGCCACGATACAACAGAAATATTGTTAAACACCATCAACCAAACCAACCAGTTAAAAAGTCATTGTTGTGGAATATAAACTAAAAAATTGTTAATTGCTAAATGTAGCAAATATAACTATGTATTGTATATTTAAGCATTTAATTTGCATGTATATATTATAAACAAAAATATATATATATATTGATATTTTGAGAAGGGTTTGGCCTCTCATTATATATGTAATAAAGGGGTAGCGTTTTAATAAAATATAATTGTGTTGTTTAAATAAAATA
>MJUT01059187.1:497-12975 GCA_002080005.1 Gigantidas platifrons
AAAAAAATAATCTGATTCAGAGCTTTTGTCATATAACCTAATGTTAAATTCTGGAAAAAAAATTCGCGCTTCGCGCAACAAAAGAAAGTATTTTAACTCGTGTTGTCCGAAAAAAAATTTCTGAACGAAAAAAAAGCATACCCCCTCCCCCTGCAAATTAAATGGTCGGTCCCTAATGATCTGTAAAATGTTGACAAAAAATTGAATTCAAATCCACAAACCATTCTTACCTTCAAAATTGCGATGGTTCACCAGTTGCATGACGTTTTCTTTTATGTAGATTCTAGATTTTTTTATCTGCTTGAACTATTGTTAGCGTAATGGTTTGCGTGCTCGCTTCGGGTGCGGTACATCCCGAGTTCGAGTCCAGTCGGGTCAAACTAAAGACTATAAAATTTGTACGTGTTGCTTCTCCGTTAAGCACTGGTTGGCTCCGAATCAGAATAATGTGTCCGAGTGGGGCGACATGTCTACCCGCGGCAGAGGCCTAGCTGCATATACGCTGTCACGCCATGGCGTGCACATCGGCAGGTTAAAACACTAGAGCTGAGCCTGTGCCGCTCACCTTGCATTCTGCTCTGAAGAAACTTAATACAAAACATTCCATAGCCTATAGGGGTGGGGTATGACCCCCGGGGCCTGAGCTATCAGGCATTTAAGTTGCATAGTCACCCTGATCATAATCATGGCTTAGGGATGGGGATCTCAACTATTAAAAAGTTCACCTCAGGTAGGGATGGGGTATGACCCCCGGAACATCAGCTATAAGGCATTTAATTTGCCTAGTCACCCTGATCATAAATATATATGGTTTAGGGTGGGTATCTTGGTCACCTTTTTTTTATACAGATTCATTTTAACTGTATTATACTAAACAAATGTTAATATTTAAATTAGAGTTATCTCTCTTTCCACAGAAAAACAGATTTTTTAGAAAGCATACAATCATAAACACGAATTGCCTGAGGCGGTCATGTTTGTTAATGGATCGGCACGAAATGAGCGATATTTATAGATGACCTTCCATAGATGCTTCCTACCAAGTTTCAATTCATTTGGATCAGTAGTTTCAGAGGAGAAGATTTTTAAACATAGGCCAATCAGAAACAAGAATTGCCTGTGGCGGCCATGTTTGTTAATGGATCGGGACGAAATTGGCAATCTTTATAGAGGACCTTCCATAGATGCTTCCTACCTAGTTTCAATTCATTTGGCTCCGGGGTTTCAGAGGAGAAGATTAAAATGTGAAAAGTTAACAGACGACGGACGCCAAGTGATGGCAAAAGCTCACGTTGCCTTTGGCAAGGTGAGCTAAAAATGAAATAAAATTAAAAAAAAAATGTATTGTTACTTTTAATAACAGTCTTATTAAATCAGTATAATTAATATATCACTAATAAGACGTACTAGTTACTTTTGTATGGTAAGTATGTGATGGAAAAGTCGAGCGGACGCATTGCATATCTTTTAGACGTCAATATCCAGTTGTGGTCCATACCTTAGAACGCTAACAAAACCAAGGCGATGATAAAGCCAGGCAGTTTCTTGCATCCACCATGCGGTTTCAATTTATCATAGCCTTGGTAATAGCGGAACATATTTTACATAGCACTGTTTATCTGTCAACATTCCTCCAAGATACCGATTACGACATTCTTGAAGCAATCAAAGAATCCAAGATTGTGATTGAAATGCCAAGAGCTGAACGAAAGGACGAATCGGTTTAGGATGAGTTGTATCAGTCTGCACTTAACTTAGCAAAATCTTCTGATATATCTGAAAGTATATCCAGGCGAGGTGGTAGACAGACTACCAGAGCCAATCATCCCGCGGAAACGCCAAAACAGTATTTTTGTACAATCCATTTTTGGACAATTTGATTACAAACTTGAAACACGTCTCCTTAAATAGGAAAACCGCTTCCATGTACAGCATCTACTGCCCCGTGCTCTAGACAAATTAACTGATGATCATGTTGCTACAATATACGAGGCATATCAGACTGACATTTATTTGTCATTAGAGGATTTCAGGAGAGAAGTAGCCAGATGGCTAACCCACTGGGTCATTACTAAACGTAATGATTTGCCAACAACACTTTGTACCACACTTGATTATGTAAATCCAGTTCTCTATCCTTCTATGGATACAATATTAATAAAACTGTGTTTTGTTAACCATGTCAGTAGAAAAGTCATAGTGTACTGAGGTGTTTGAAAAATTGTTAGGTCGACCATGAATCTTCCCATGGATTGGTGCATGTTCATCTATATTTTGAATCGGACGTGTACAAAGCAATGGAGGTGTACATGTTCGTATCGGCTAAGACACGAAGGGTAGATTTTTGACAATTTTAAGAAATTCTTGTCTATCAAAGTCATTAAAATTCTGCTTAATTCTATGTTATATGAAACCCTATAATGGCCCCAGATCGCACCACTTTGCATCTAGTCAAAAAAACATCACAGACCCCCTCCCCCTCGCAAGAATTATGGCGTGCACACTATTAAGCCTCAGCTACGGCCCTGAAAACTATGTCCTGCAGTGGTAGTCATCTTGGAATTTCGATTTACATAAAAAAACACAAAGTTTGTAAAGCACCTTCCAATGATTGATGCACAGTTTAGGTACCGGTTCAATCAGTGCAATAGCTTCAGAGAAGAACATATTTCTGTATTTTCCCCAAATGGTCCTGTGTTAATACTATGACCTGTGGTGGCAGCCATCTTGAATTTCGGATCGGCATAAAAAAAGCCCAGACTTTTTAGAGGACCTTCAAATGATCCTTCCTGGGCAGTTTGATATCAATTGTCCATGTGGTTTAAGAGAAAAAGCGTTTTGAAACATTTTTCCCCATAGGGTCCAAAGTTAAACTAAGTCCTGCCGTAGCCCCCATTTTGAATTTCACATCGGAACAAAAAACCTAAAGTTTGTAGAGGACCATCCAATGAATGTTCATGTACAGTTTAGCTTTAATCATATTTGTAGTTTCTGAGAAGAAGGCATTTTAACATTTTCCTATAGGGTCCAATGTTAATCTATGTCCTGCGGTAACAGCCATCTTGGATTTCCGATCGGCATAAAAAACATAAAATTTGTAGAGGACCTTGTAATGATCGTTCCTGGGAAGTTTGGTTTCAATTGTCAAAGTGGTTTAAGAGAAGAAGCGTTTTGAAACAATTTTCCCATAGGGTCAAATGTTAAACTAACTCCTGCCGTAGCCGCCATTTTGAATTTCATAGCGGAACAAAATACCTAAAGTTTGTAGAGGACCATCCAATAAACATTCATGTACAGTTTGGCTTTAATCATATTTGTAGTTTCTGAGAAGAAGGCATTTGAACATTTTCCNATAGGGTCCAATGTTAATCTATGTCCTGCGGTAACAGCCATCTTGGATTTCCGATCAGCATAAAAAACATAAAATTTGTAGAGGACCTTGTAATGATCGTTCCTGGGAAGTTTGGTTTCAATTGTCAAAGTGGTTTAAGAGAAGAAGCGTTTTGAAACAATTTTCCCATAGGGTCAAATGTTAAACTAAGTCCTGCCGTAGCCGCCATTTTGAATTTCATAGCGGAACAAAATACCTAGTTTGTAGAGGACCATCCAATAAACATTCATGTACAGTTTGGCTTTAATCATATTTGTAATTTCTGAGAAGAAGGCATTTGAACATTTTCCCATAGGGTCCAATGTTAATCTATGTCCTGCGGTGGCGGCCATCTTGGATTTCCGATCGGCATAAAAAAACATATAAAATTGATAGAGGACCTTCCAATGATCATTTCTGAGAAGTTTGGTTTCAATTGTCCAAGTGGTTTCAGAGAAGAATCGTTTTGAAAGATTTTTCCCATAGGATCCAATGTTAAGCTAAGTAGTGCCGTAGCCGCCAATTTGAATTTCATAGCGGAACAAAAAACCTAAAGTTTGTAGAGGGCCATTCAATGAACATTCATGTACAGTTTGGCTTTAATCATATTTGTAGTTTCTGAGAAGAAAGCATTTGAACATTTTCCCATAGGGTCCAATGTTAATCTATGTTCTGCGGTGGCGGCCATCCTGGATTTCCGATCATCATAAAAAACTGAAATTTGGTAAAGGACATTCCAATGATCAATCATTTACAGTTTGGGTTCAGTCAGGTCATTAGTTTCAGAGAAGAAGATCTTTGAAATTTCAGCCAATCAGAGCATATTATTGGCCCTGGCAGCCATGTTGAATATCCGACTGGAACAAAAAGCAGAAACTTTGTAGAGGACCATCTAAGTAACATTCCTGCTAAGTTTGGTTCCAATTGGCCTAGTGGTTTCGGAAAAGAAGCTCGAAATGTGAAAAGTTTAGACGACGGACGCCAAGTGATGGCAATAGTTCACTTCAGGTAGGGGGTGGGGGAATAACCCCGGGGCCTGAGATATAAGGCATTTAATTTGCCTAGTCACCCTGATCATAAATATATATGGCTTAGGGGTGGGGATCTCAACCATTAAAAAGTTCAGGTATGGGGTGGGGTATGACCCTGGGGCCTGAGCTATAATGCATTTAATTTGCCTAGTCACCCTGATTATAAATATATATGGTTTAGGGTGGGGATCTCGGTCACATTTTTGTATACAGATTCCCCAGCGGGGTGGGACTGAGCCCCCGGGATAAAAAAATGTTGAATGCACAACTTCACATTGGCATCTCCACCCATACCAAATATTAAGTTTCTATCTTTTGTAGTTTCAAAGAAATGTGTAATTTTCAAAATATGTACTTTTTCTATAAAAAAAAAAAACCATGATTTTACAAGCAAAAAAAAATGGATTAGTCTGAATTTCAAACTCCAGATTGGGGTCAACACTTTCTACAAGTGTATTGAGTTTCAAGTTAATAGCTTTGATAGTTATTGAGAAATTTTAATTATACTAAAACAATATCTCTAATTTCTACGTACTATGTCAAAACAAGGGCAGATAACTCTGGATATACAAACCACAGGGTCATCTGCCTTGTTGTAATTGGTTCCTCTTTTGATAGTGAACAAGTATTCCAAGTTTCAAATGGATACCTGTGATAATTTTTGAGAAATGGACTCTGACAAAAAACTTAACCGACCCAGACGCTGACGTTGACGCCGGAGTGACGACAATAGCTCGACTTTTTTTCTTCGAAAAGTCGAGCTAAAAATGACTGATATGAGATAGTCCTATAAATACAGTGTTCTATTATAAATGATGGTCCCATGTCCCTATAGAGATAAGATATGGGGTAGGAGAAAATATCTCCTCAGAAGACTATAGAGACATGAGAACGTAACAGTCGGGGATCTGGCAAGGTAGTAAATGATCTTCAACCTTAATGTGTGCAGACACTCAAACAACCATCTGATCATCATTACCACAAAGAAAATAAATAAAAAATTGTTTTATAGGGCTTGAAATAATTAGATATATAAATATATTGATGACAACCACTATTCCTGTAGAGACCTAGCTAGTTTGCTAAATTAAACAAACACTGATTTGTGGAAAAGGTCATTTAATCATTATCTTAAATTGCAATAAATTGCATATATAAAATTGTTACATAATATAACATAATCATGACTGAAATTATATAATAATTACATAACATCAAATGAATAAATGACATAAAATAGCAAAGGTGGGGACAAAAAAGTGCCCTGTTGAAAATAACTGGTATAATGATCTAAATTAAAATTGGGTGGTAAGGGGGAGGGATTTAAAAAAAATTCCATATAATTTCGAACATCCGAATTGGTCGTCAGTGTGTTTGCAAAAGTACGTGCGGTAATTACCGCTTATGCTAAGAATAGATGTTAACCAATAAAAAGTGTAAATGAATTGATCATGCACTGACCGTGTGAATTTACACACATTTTTCGGCAACAGGTGCGTGACAGAGTACTCTCTGTACTCTGTAGGTGTGAAGACTTTGTTAAAATGCATAGAATCTCCTTCTGTGTGTGGGTTTGTTAGTTTGCTTCTTTTTTCTTTTTTTTTTACTTCGCCCATGCCTACATGAACATCCACCTCTTAACTTATTACTCTCCTAATGACATGAATATTATATATAACCTCTATAGGTATGATTCCACTGCCTGTGAGCGAACTGACAGAGTGCTGGGGATATCTTATCTCTATATAGTACATGTGTTTATCATTTTGAATAGTGTTCTATTATAAATGATGGTGCCATGTCCCTATAGAGATAAGATATGGGGTAGGAGAAAATATCTCCTCTAGAACTAGAAACGTGATACGAAATACACATCCTCCTCGACTTTCATATACTCAAGCAAACACAAATTCCTTATACTGTCAATACTTAATTCATACTCTTAAAACATAAAACCATGACTTCCCATTCTTTCACATTCCAAACAATCTCCTTTAGTGTATAATAAGGGTAATAACAAAATTACCGAACACCAAGGCAATAAGTCCGAAGTGAAAAACACAATCAATCATCAAAAATCTGACAAATATAAGTACATGTATAATCTTAAACAATGAAATTCCATGACACAACAATTATTACAGACTACAGGACTTGCATTTCCCGTTCCGAGCAAGTAAGTGGGATAAATATCCAACTGGTATACATTTGTCATCAAGTGACATAAAATAAAATTAAACACAGTCTTTAGAGATCATTTGAAGATTACAAAAACATACTGGTCTGGAGTTTTACGACACCCTAATTCTAGAGCTGTACCCAAAGTAAACAAATATGTCAAACTGAGACATTTATTGCTTTGTCTAAAACTTCTAATTTCATAATTATCCCTATGTCTAAAATTAATACCAGACCAAACGCAAATAAATCCACATAAAATTGATATCATCTGTCAAAAGAAACTGACTGATTAGAAACATACCCTTTTCCTAGTATACTCTTGATACGTGTCTCGTGTGAAAATAAACATAAATACTTCTTACATTATTTATTCTACAAATTCAAATATATCAAAACAAAATTTCATATGCTTTACTTAACGCTTAAAATATCTACTAATCTAAGATAGCTGAAAATAACCACTAATCTAAGATATCTAAAGCGAAAACAAAATTTAAAAACTTAGTTTAACAATCACATGCTCTTCAAAAATACAAAAATTATAAGTAATGCTACAAAAATCCACTAAGATTTCTAACGAATATCAATTGTCCTGACTCATTGAAATGCACAACATCTCTCAAATCTGATGATGAAATATTTGATTGATCAATATACAAATGTCTACCCTTCTTACAGAGTTCTGTTATAATATTATTCAATTTATCAATTCTCAAATTGATAACATCATTTTTTGTACAAACACAACCAGAAAAAATAAATGCAATTTTTTAACCTTCTGCAACTTAGACACTAGATGAAACATTTTATTTAAATCTCTCATAGCATTCTCAAGTTGAACTGATGCAGGCTTTGCAGATTTGTTTACATCATTCGTTCCACAATGGAAAATCACAACAAAACTTGTTGAATGTTGTAAAAATTCTACCAAGGAAAAATAACAATCTAACAATTTACCTCCACTAATGGAAATAACGTGTACATTTTTATCTGTATTGCTCAAAAATTTAATTATCGAATCACCTATAATTAAAACTGGAACAAAATTTTTATGAGGTAACATATCAATTTCAAATTTTTTATGAACTCTATCAGAGCAAAAACTTGCAGCAAGCAGATTCCATTGCAAACCCTTATCAGAAAGAAACCCCTTTTTGGAGGGATAAAGCAAAACTTCAGTATCCCCTTTAAAACCAATAGGGACAACCTGACTAGCATGTGCTAAATCTACAGGAAACCAAGGTTGATCTGGTTTAAAATCCGGAAAAACCAAAGTACAGCTAAGTCTTTCTTGTAAAATAAAATTTACTACAGTGGAAATCAAACAAAAAGGAGGAAATGCGTAATATCTTTCATCTTCTATGTATTTCTGTGCAAAAGCATCCACCCCAGATGAAAGAGGTGTAGGAAAAGGTGTAAAATGAGGTAATGATTTACCATCTTCATCTAACATTGTGTTACTATCAATGGAAAACATATCCACTGTATGTGGGCCAAATAAATACTGCAAGTACCACCAAGTTCTCTTAGTAATTGAGGCATCTGATTTAGATCAACTTCTAGAGGGTCCGTCAGCCGGATTTTTAGATGTATGAACATAAGACACAGATAGGTTAATGTTCAAATTAAATGTCAATTGAAAAATGTCTTTCAAAATTTTGTTCAACTCCTCATTTTTAGAATATTGATTATTCCAAGCGAAAACTAGGGCTTTGTTATCTACTTTTGCATCAATTCTTGCATTTTTTACCTTTTCACCTAAAGATATAATAGCGTTCTTCAAGGCCATTGCTTCTTTTATCATAATGTGCGAACCCTTCATTTCGTCACTCCAGTAATCTGAAAATGTTTGGGACTGTCCATTGCTAAAAAATAATACTCCCCATTTAAAATCAGATGCATCAGAAAAAAGAGACAAAACATGATGTCTTTCTGCTATCCAAGGGAGTGGTTCTTTCCAATTATCTAAAAACTTCCAATGACTAACTTCTTCCATAAGATTTGAATCAATTTGAATTGTCATTGAATTCCTTGCAGCTTTAGAAATAGCCCTAGTACATACTGAAGTGTAAAGTTTTGCCCCTGGGATTGCCAAAGACATCGAGATACACATACCAGTAAATTTTTGGATCAAAGAAACCGGACATGAATTACAGTTTAAAATCTTTTCCCTTAACATTGCAAATTTATGTTTCCTTTGCTCTGTGATGAAAAATGACATACAAACAGTATCAATAATCATGCCTAAAAATGTTAAAGATTGCTTTGGCAGGAAGCTAGATTTATCTATATTAAAAAAATACCCCAAACTGACAAAAAGTTTAACAGCATACCTTACTGCAATATGTGACCTCATTATGGGGTTATCTAGATCATTAGGGAGATTACCATGAAACTCTTCAATTAATCGGTCATCAATGTATAATAAACATGAAATAAACTTGCGTCGAAGGAATGAAATTCCCTGTAAATTTAACGTATGGTATACGAAAGCTGAGTTTTTCCAACCAAATGGGAGGGTATTACAGCAGAAAAAATACCCTCCCAACTCAAACCCTAGTAATGGTCTTGATGATTCAGTAACAAATACATTGTCATACCCAGATTTATCATCTAACTTTGTCAAAAATGAGCCCTTTCGAACAGTTTTTGGAACATCCACCAAAGTATCCAGATTAAAAGATGTATCCTTCATAAATGAGTTCAGATACATCAAGTTAATACACAAACGAGGCTTGGTAGGTTCTATGGTAATTGGTGATACAATATGCGGCGGTTGCATTTCTCCAACTTTACCCAATAATGTAACAGCTCCAGATCGTAAGCGAGAAGTTATTTCATCATTAATAAAATCCATATGGTCTTGACAATTTGCTGCATTGTTGAAATATCGGGGTGGTGGGTAAACATCATCATACTGTATACCCCAAAACGTGCCTTTAAATGGTTGCATGAAGTCATGAATATATCTACGTAATCGTTTTCCCAATTTAACACCTCACTGTTACTATCCTCAATTATTTTACCCCATACATCTTTATTTTTATGAATACTGCCAGCAATAAAATGACAGGGATCAGGAAGAACCATTTCTTTATCTAGATCGAAGTCTAAAACATTTCTTTCAGGATCAAATACTGCATCATCAGATTTAACAGTTTCCTTATTCATATTTACATGCTGCATACTACTGCACCGCTTCACAACTTCATACGGTTTGAAGGAGTCAGAGAATTCCCATACACGTAGCTTGAAAAGACATTGCTCATCTGAATCCTACAAAAGTTATAAAACCGTTATTTTCTTGGGCAATCTACCCTAAAATGAGTTACATCTCCACACTTAAAACAACCAGAGTAGTTTTGAGGTATCTTTCTATTAGCAGTAAGCCTCCTGACATTTACATTTTTGACTGGCGGAGGACTCTGAACCGAGCGTGCAGGTTGGAAAAAGGATTGTGCCACTTGCAACATATTTACGAACTGCTGCATTTGGTCATTCTCTGATTACTGATTTGATGCATTTTGTTGGCTTTCATCCGAAACTTTTTCTTTGTCACTCCCGTGAACCTTTAAGAATTTTTGCTCTTTTTCAAATATCTTTGTTTCAGCGGGAGAAGACAGCAAAGAGGTGACCAGAACACCAATTTTGTCATGATTCTTATGGCACAAGAATCTCTGTAATACCATGGAATACAACTCCCTATTACTGTCATTTACTCTTCGAGCTACTTCGTCCAAGTGCATAAGTTTAAGTTGCATGGTATCTACGTTAATCTCTGAGGAACGTGCCGCGTACTCTTTGACCTCCCTGAGGGCTTGGGCGACAACGTCAATATTCAAACCTTTTTTCAGGTTTTCTATCTCTATCAACAGTTCTTGGTTCTGTAATATGATAANATTAGCAAATCAGTCAACAATTTTCCTAAGATTTTGAATTTGATCTATATTCTCAAACACATTAGCTGGAATGATCTCACTCGATTTAGATAATGACTTTGCAGACTTTATTTTATCACATAAAGCGTTTGGAGCAATGTAATGTTTTAACATGTCATCTGATTTCCAGCCTACATGTGACTTAATTATTTCATTGCTAACTCCTAGCCAAGCTAATGTTAAAGCACACCCACTTCTAGTGCTATGTGGAGTTTCACCTTCCCACAAATCAAGATCCTTTAAATACAACTTTAATCTCGCATTGGCCGCTGATGATGAAAACGGTGCATCGAGAATCTCATGCTGAGACGAAGCCAAAGGACGGAAAAAATATCCACCTTTTAATACAATATCGTGTTTTTTTACAAAAAGTTACATAATTTTCCATCTCATGGTATGGGCAAATTTCTACATTACTCGACGGAAATACAAACACTACCCGCGGTTCTCGAATATCTATAGTTTTCCCGGTTACAAGACACAAAATGAATCCTTCATTATTTGGTAACCATCTAATTTGATCTGTTAGGATTGAACCAAGACTCCTGCGCGATCCCCAGTTAAAGCAATCACTTTAAAGAAAATTATGTCACGCATAAAAATGTATTGCTGAAAGGTTGTTAATAAAATATGGAACCCCACTATATTCTCAGGTATTCTATATTACCTGGAATTTGTTTACTTACCTGAATTAATCATCCACCTCTCTGTCATGTAAAGTATTTTTTTGTGTGTAATACATTTAAACTGGAAGTTCAAGTATATTTTGTGTAGTGTAGTATTAGGTAAATGGCCTGTGAGAAATTTAGAATAAAGAGACAGGTAAATTTGTTACTTTTATTATTCTATATTGTTATACATGTGTATATATAAAAAATAATTGCATTGCGTATGTAAATTTAACAGTATGGGTATGTTTCAAAGGGTTGGAATGCCACCCTTTCGGTGACAAATAAAAAAAAACACCAGGTGAATATGAAAAAAAATACAGAAAAATAACATGATTCAGGGTATTACAAAAAATCAATTTTGTCTTAGTCAAAAATATTATTCAAATCTGAGTTTTCTATAGCATATTCAGCTATATCATTTTCTGTCAAGTTTGAGTTAATTTCACAATGTAACATAGGTATTTTTAGATGCTCCCTTTTTCCAACAGCAAGCTGTGGTCACCAATTGTAATATGTAATGAAATGCAATATCAAAGATGAAATTAGTAGATTATGTTGGTACATGTACATAGACATTTAAACAGATTTGGAAATTCCTGAAAGGACTCAAGGTCGAAATCGTATGGTAGTTATGCAATTAGTGCCTATCACCACAAAAGTTGTGAGTTCGAATCCCGCTCATGGCGAGGCTTCAGTGATTTTCTCAGGGTTTTCTGGTTTCCTCCACCAGTAGAACTGACCGTCACAGTATAACTGAATATTGTTGAAAGTGGCGTTAAACACCGTAACCTTGACCCTAAACCCCTGAAAGGTTCTGGTCTAACTTTTGTTTGATGACCTTAATTACGTGAAAATCATATTGCTATTCAAAATCTGAGTGTGAAATCTCACTAATTATTGATTCAATTTTTTTTTACTTTTAGTTTTAAAGAAGCAGATAAGATATAACAACAAGAAAGAAGAAGAAACCATGGAAGTTTTACTACAAGTTTTTATGATTCTCGTCATTTCCAGCATTATACAATGTAAAAGCACTCCAGGTATTTATTTATCTATTTCATTTGACACATTAGTGATGTATGATCTGTAAAGGCTAGCTGTAAAGGTTAGCATGCTCTCCTTGGTCTGTAAAGGTTAGCATGCACTCCTTGATCTGTAAAGGTTAGCATTCTCTCCTTGCAGGGGTGTGGAATTGCCATGCCCGACTCGTCCGACTCGTACATAGAACCTGCCGGACAAGTAGATTTTCCTGACTAGCTTGTCCGGGGACAAGTAAAAATCAACAAA
>MJUT01059187.1:28670-39811 GCA_002080005.1 Gigantidas platifrons
CGTCATCCGCGTCTGTAAACTTTTCATACTTTCATCTTCTACTTTGAAACTACTGAACAGAATTGGACCAAACTTGGCAGAAATGTTCATTGGGAGGTCCTCTACCAAATTTGTTATTTTGGTGCAGATCGGAAATCCAACATGGCCACCAGGGCCAATAATGTGTTCTGATTGGTTGAAACTTTGAAAATCTTCTTGTCAGAAACTACTCAGCCGATGGAATTGTAACATTATAGAAATGATGACTGGATGGTCCTCTACTAAATTTGTTATTTTTGTGCCGATCACATATTCAAGATGGCCGCCATGACTGGACTTAGTTTTAACATAGGACTCTATGGGAAAAATGTTTAAAAAAAATTTCCTCTGAAACCAGTAAGTCAATTTAAAGCAAACATGGCATGAATGGTCCTTAGGTGGTCAATTTTCAAAATAATGTCATGTGACCCCGACCTCCATCTAAGATGGCCGCCATCAGCGAACATAGTTTTAACATAGGACCCTATGGGAAAAATGTTTAAAAATTGTTTCCTCTGAAACCAGTAAGCTAATTTAAAGCAAACATGGCATGAATGGTCCTTAAATGGTCCACTTTCAAAATTATATCCAGTGACCCAGACCTCTATCCAAGATGGCTGCCATCAGCGGACATAGTTTTAACATAGGACCCTATGGGAAAAAAATGTTTTAAAATCTTCTCCTCTGAAACCAGTAAACCAATATAGCAAGCATGTCATTGATGGTCCTTAGGTGGTCAACTTCCAAAATTGTGTTCAGTGACCCCAATCTCGGTCCAAAATGGTCGGCGTCAGCAGACATAGTTTTAACATAGGACCCAATGGGAAAATTGTTTAAAAGTCTTCTCCTCTGAAACCAGTCAGCCAATTTAAAGCAAACATGGCATGGATGTTCCTTGGGTAGTATATACTTTCAAAATTGTGTCCGGTGACCACAACCTTCGTCCAAGATGGCTGCCATGAGCAGACATAGTTTTAACATAGAACCCTATGGGATTTGAATAGTAACTTAAGATGTATTCGGCATGCAGACATTCTTAAGAGGACTTATTTATATAAGGTGAGCGATACAGGCGCACCTGAGCCTCTAGTTTGTAATTTACAAAGCCGGGTGCGAACCCACGCCATATTGGTGATAGGCTTGTATGAGTTGTTAGATCCAGCGACCTAACTCATTGAGCAACCCAGGCCCCCTTTAGCGTTTTGAAGTAAAAAAAAATTATTGACCTATAATCTGAAAAATATGGTATGTTATTCTGTAATCTCTTGTATATAGTATACCCAGGGCCGAATTATGACCTTTGGGGCCCCTAGGCTAATGAAATTATGGGGCCCCATCAAACGGAGGCACCCTCTAACTCGTCTGCACCAGTCTTGAATAATGTTTACTCTTGATATATTTTAGCAACATTTACATAGCTAGAAGCAAACTTATTGCAAATTCTTTAAATAAATTAGAATAGCTATCTTTTGAGGGTCCCATACCTATGGGACACTAGGTGGCAGCCTATAGGATAATCTGGCCCTGAGTATACTCCTTTATTGATGAAATCATTTGGAAAACCTGTGTATTATACTCCAGAAATAAGAGGAGTTACATCTACTTCTATTACTTGCAAAAATTGAAATAATCATAATAATGGTGCATAGTATAAATCAGTGCATACTGTACACAGACAATTACGGTTTTAAATAATGAAAAAAGGGGCATATTATATACAACTTATTATGGTAATGTATTTAAGTACATACAATGAATTTATAGGGTGTAGAACATTTTGATATGGTAGAGCAAAATTATTAACAAACAGTAATAATAGTACATGTATTATAATTTATTTTATTTGTGGAAATTAGATATTAACATATTCATAGGATGAAATATCAATTTTTGATAGAGTAACCATGACATCAGTTAAATGGAGCTGTTGTATAAAAATTATAAAAAGCTAGATATGTCTGAAAATTTTGATAATTATATAATTCTTATTTCTTTCTTGTTTTCAACAATGGATTTGCATATCAATGTATAGGCATTAGTTTTCTGATTTTCTATAGATTTTGACATTTATATATTATATAAATAACATATAGTTGAGAGGGTGATAGATCATGATCAGATTGTTACCCTGAGAAAAACATTGTTAACCAAGGCGAAGCCGAGGCTGACAATGTCTTTTTCGAAGGGTAACAATCTGATCTATTACCCTCTCAACTATATGTTATTTAATGTCTTTTTCGAAGGGTAGCAATCTGATCTATCACCATCTCAACTATATGTTATTTAATTTATTATAATAAATGTTTTCACTATCTCGTTTGCAATGATGTTTTTTTTTTCATTTTAATGTTTCATTTCATATTCAGTCGATTCATTTTTACAGATGTTCAGTAATTTTGCTAGAACCTAGAATTCTTATATTTATATTCTTGCATATAAAAAGACAAATATGAGAGGGTGACAGTAAAAAAATTGTTACCTGCTGAGCCATGTGTCAGAGCAGAATGTTACCATCGTCTTATCCAATAAAATTACAGCTTACATACATGAAGTATAATAAATACTTATATTTCAGTCACTAACCTCACAGAGTACAAGCCAGTAGCACTGTTCAGTCAAGATGTCAAAGGTTTACTTAACGGACAAGTAACTCTACAATGTGTATTCTCAGGATAGTAAGTACATGTATAAATACGGCTTGGTTAACCCTCAAATCAGTTACTCGCCTTAAATACAGTAGTGTCAAACTGAAAACTATAAAATTTGTCTGAAGCAGCATTGGTTTACAGACCTGATTTTCGTCGGTTTTTTTATTCCGGATTTTACCGTTACGATTCCTTTTTTTATAATATATTCAATACTTCCGATTGCCGATTTCCGCTTTTTTGTTGTGAACTGTGAAATGTGAACTGTGCCAGATTGAACAGGAAAACATGGAGCACTTCCTATTAAGATGTCCAGCTCTTAATGAGAAAAGGAAAGCAACATTACTTAAGCTGAAACAAACCTTAATTCAATCAACTGGACAAGACAAATGGACAGAGAATATTGTAGGGAATAAAACATTATTATTACAAACCATTATTGATGTTAGTGCTGTGGCAGATGAATTAAATATAAATCAGGAAAACTGTAAGGAGATCGAAACGATCAGCAGGACTCTTTGCTATGATCTCCATGTTCAGAGAACATTAATGTATAGAAGGATTAAACTTACAGGCTGATTGGCATTAATGACCCTGGGCATGGCCAAGTTACTAAACAGTAATATTTTTTTTTTTTTTTTTTTTAAGTATAGTTTTATTAATTGATTGATAATTAATATTTAACTTCATAAATTAATTGATTTTAGGTTTGTAAATTTTGTAAATAATTTTATCTTGCAAACATTTATTACTTTTTAATAATTAAAAGTAATACCTATTTTAATACTAATTACCCTGTCAGTTAATACCAAGTTAGCAAACAGTATTCATGTTTTACCTTTTAAAAGTACATTTGTTTATTTTATTAAGGGATTTGTATAGTACTATATAGATCCTTGTTTTATTGATAATTAATATCAAATTTAATAATAATATAATAAAATAATACAGATACATATAATATACATTTTGTAAATGAACCCAATCCTTTTAAAAGACTCAATTGGTTTCTATGTGTTTTTAGTGGTTAGTTTCTAAATACTTAAAAAGGAAATATTTTACCGTGTGACACGGGTGCTCCACAGTGGAGGAATCTACAAAGAAAAAGAAAGTTGGCCTCGTAAAATCAGGTCTGGGTTTAGACAGTATTACTGTATTACTCTTGCCACATTTGGTATGGACCTCATCACCATCGGTGGTGTAATGGTTAGCGTCCTCGTCTCAAGTGCGGTAGATCGTTGATTCCAGTCCTGATGGTATCAGACCAAAAACTATAAACTGGTATTTGTTGCTTCTCCACTTAAGCAGACATCAATTGTTTCGTTTTTGTCATTCATTGTCATCATCATCAGTTGAGAAATAACAAGTTCCTGTCTGTCATAACTTTATTTGTTTCAACCGGTAATAAAACAAAAATACATAACTCACAATGAAAATTGATTTGACAACACGAAAATTGACAACTGCATATTGACAATCCTTGCATTTAAATAAAATCCAACTTACACATTGACAGCATGGATTTGTAAATGATAATCAGTTAATTTAGGTGACTTTCATGAACAGTTCAAGCCACATCGAAGATCAAACAAAATTGTCAGGAGAAAAATGGGTATAGGGGAGAAAAACTATACAGTTTTGAAATTCCGGAATGAATAACGGTATCAATGTGAATATTTCCGTAATCACAAAATCTTCAAATTACAGTAAGGAGTAAGAGGAAGACTGGTCGTCTCAAAATCAGACTAGTGTGTCCGAGTGGAACAAAATGTCTACCCCTTGACTGTTGCATCTTTAGTGAGCTACATAGTGTAGCACCATAAAAATCAAACTTAAGCATGTTGGTCTAATACGAAGCAGATAAATCTATTCTTAAAACACAACTCAATGAAAGTATATAAATATAGACTCGGATCAACGTCTGGACTCAATTTTGCATCCACTGACGTCTTTATCTCAAATCAGGGTCCGATTTAAGGGCATTCTCAAATCAGCGTCCTTTCTAAATTCTGAGATTTATGGCTGATTTATTGGTTAGGGTTAGAGCTTAGAATATACGTCAGTGACGTCGATTTGACAAAGTGAGAAACGGCCTTAGATTTGAGAATTTGAAAAAGGACCTAGATCTGAGGTACAGATGTCTATGACATAGAAATTAGACATGGATTTGAGGATTGGATGTCAATTAGAGGCTGGAGGTTGATCTGAGTCTGGAGGTTGATTAGAGGCTGGAGGTTGATCTGAGTCTTACATCTATATATATATATCTTGCAGTGAAATTTCTAGTATAGAATGAAATATATATATATTATAACTCAACTCATATTTCAGTCCATTACTTGATATTAAATGGCTGACAACAGACAACAAAGAAATCAAGGAAGGACTGAAGTATTCCTTTAAAAATAAAAATATAAAACGTGATCTGATCATTAAACAGCTGACTGAGGATGACGAGGGAACCTACATATGTACAGCGGTTAACCTTGCCGGAATGGGAAGATCGGAAGTGTTCCTCAATGTTACTTGTAAGTTTTATTTTCTAATTAATTCTGAACCGCATTGGTAGTGTAATGGTTGGCTAAGTGCACAGCGTCAAGGAGTAAGAGCAATGACTAATTGGCTAAGAATCAGATTAATATGTCCGAGTGGAGCGACATGTCTACCCGCGGACTGTTGTTTCAGTGAACTAGCACTGAAAAGATCCACCTCAGCGTGTTGGTCTAGTACAAAACGGGCATCAACATCATTTCATTGAATGTAACTCATACCTGTTTTACCTGTTTACCACTACGATTTCAGCGTAGTTTCTACCACTTTTGACCCCTAAATTACGCTCTACGCCCTCATAAGTTATTTCTACGCCAACAAGTTGCAAAACTGGAGACAAAAAAATCGCCAGAAAGTACTCTTGTTTCTTATGCCTGGTAGATATCCGAACGCAACACTGAATCTTTGTTGTTTGGGCGGTTTAAAATTATTGTATGTCCATGCTCCTTACAAACACTTTGATGATCTAGTAACATGTGTCTGAAAATTAATGGCGGAATGCCAAGTGCAAGCAGGGGACTGAGCTTGAAGAAGTCACTGCCATTGATAAGAGAAAGATGTAAACATGAATATACAGAAATTTGGAATTGTCTCAAACCCTCAACAAAGGGGGATACATTTTTACCGTGTTCTACTTGTGGCAGACTGACTTTTCGTGTCTGGTTAACGAAGTGATAATCGCCATATTTGAAATTTGTCGATGAAGTTGAGAGTAAAGGGAAAAAAATCAGATGTATCGTAAATTGAGGTTTGCAAATATATAGAGATTGTATAATCTTATTTAGCAATGAATTATCTTTACATTTAATAATATGTACGATTATTGATCTATTAAGCTGTTTTCAGATATTTTATTTGATAGCCTTACTACTGATAAATTTCAAATAGTCATCTCTAAAAACCCAATATTGGTTATTTGGAATTTTTTTGCATCGTAGTGTACAATTAATATTTTTATTTCATGAGAACTGTACATATATTTATATTATTTCTAAAGTCATTACACTATACATAAATTTTTTCAGAATAATGATTATAAAAGGAATTAATAGATGTGGTGTTTACATCTACAAGCAAGGGAGATAATCGAACGGGGCAATCATTTCAATTTCTATCGAGTACATGTTAAACTACCCTATCTAATATATAAACTGGATTTGACTGTAAAATTTAAATTATTGATGCATTAACATAATTTTATGTTAAAACGGGTTGCATAAACATGTTGCACTGTTGACAAATTTTCAGTAAGTACCATATGCTTTTAGGCTAGCCAATAAATCCTTACACTTAGACAATACACACAGGTATAAACAAACAATCATGTTCAACAAGAAGCTGTATGATGTACATTGCAGGAAACGATGCCTAATTTTTCAAACTTTTCTTAGTGAGGGGGTGCAGAGACTCAAACCCCCTAGCGTATTAGACAAAAACTACTCTTTAAAGTAGAAAACTATTCTCGGTCAAGGAAGAAAACTACTCCTATAGGTCAACAGGGGTAAACAGGTCTGGTAACTTGTTCTCACCATGATATAGCTGAAAAATTGCTCATTTGCAGTCTGCACCAAAAACTTTTTTAGCCACTAGTCCTTTGGGTTTTACTAGTCCGAACATAATTTTACTAGTCAAAAAAAAACACACACACTAAATTGGTTAATATATTTTATTTTATTTTTCAGTCTTATTCCTCACAATCTTTTAAAAAGTTCTTCAGTTTGACAAGAAAAACTATGATCGCTTTTGTTCAATAACATCATCAGTAGTACGTTTCCTCTTAACAACCTTGCCAGGATTGGTCCCTTCAGTCCACCGAAGCATTGTTACTACAATAAATCTCAAGACCGGAAAGACCGAAGTACACCGCCACGTGCAGAATGGGAGATAAAGAACGAAAAAATTAAAAAACACTTTCGTTTGAAAAAAAATAACTGAATCTCTTAAGATATCCTCATTAGTAAAGTTTAATAGTTCTTCTACTATCTATCAATGGCGATCCACCACGATTTTGACTACATTGGTAATATTAACACATGTCCGTGTTGAAACATTGCTTTGGTAATAAGACAGATCGGAATACCGGAACAACGTGGTTTCAGACTGGTTACCCCGGAATTAAACTACTAAAGGCTAACAGTTTATTTGTATTTGTTTACAAATAAAATCTGCATGATAAACGTTTATTACATTTGTACCTTTTTCGGAATTTTATCTTTTTTTATGTAAAAATCATAGAGAACAAAGTAGGAGAGTAAAATGTTTTACTAGTCTGATCGGGCTAGTGGTAAGGGAAAATTACTAGTCCGAATATCAGTTTACTAGTCTGGGGCATCGGACTAGTTGCTAACGTCGCAGACTGCATTTGGCATTAAGCAACAACCACTCACTCATGGGCTGCTCTCACAGGCACAAATCTGATCCCTCAAACAAGTGCCTGTGGCTGCTCTGGCTCCAAAAATGTTGGTACCAAAAAAATCACCAGGTATCAAATTCTGTAGCCAGTTCCAAAAAGTTGGAACCAGAAAATTTAGATGCCATAACTTGTTTGTACAAAATCGTTCTTTGTCAAGCATGCAAATTTTATCACTCATGACGCCAGCTTTAAAAGTCATGATACTGTTGTTCTATTACTGGTTACATGTCAAAAAGGTAAATTGTTATGTTTATTATGAAGTTTTCTGTTATACTGGACGTTTTATTTACTTTGGGGCCATTTTGATGCTGAAAATGAAACAGAAAACTTCGTCTGAGAACAACAACCGGAAGTTTACCTACCGCATGTAAAAGTTCACTAAGTGCAAGTAACTCAGATGATGAGTTTAATGTACCAATCAAGTCTGACGAAATTTTAAAAGCAATTAAAACTAAAAAATGGCAAATCAGCAGCCATTGATTCAGTTTCAAATGAAATGATTAAGTATGGTATGCCATTATTACTAGAACCCTTGACTAAACTTTTCAACTTGATATTTATGAAAGGAACCTTCCCTCAAGCATGGAATGAAAGTTTCATAACATTAATTCATAAAAAGGGCAACAAATCTGATCCCTCAAACTATAGAGGCATCTCTATTACCTCTAATTTAGGAAAGCTTTTTAACAAAATAATTCACGCAAGACTCATAAAATTTATTGGTTCTAATAATTTAATATGTGAAAATCAAATTGGATTTAAAGAGAATTGCAGAACTGCTGACCATATATTCACACTTAAATCATTAGTAGATCATTATAAGGCTAAAAAAAAGAAGGTATTTGCTGCCTTCATTGATCTACGAAAGGCTTTCGACACTGTTTGGAGGGAGGGTCTATTCTATGTGCTACTGCAGCACCACCTCCCATATAAATTATTTAATATTATTTATTCTATGTATCATGAGACTAAATGTAGGATTAAATTCCAAAATGGCATTAGCCATGATTTCACATCAACTTGCGGAGTAAAGCAAGGTGACGTTCTAAGTCCCACTTTGTTCAATTTATATATTAATAACCTTGTGAATTATCTTAAAATTGGGCATACCCATCCACTTGTAGTAGGTGATGTCACAGTTACATCCCTATTATATGCTGATGACATTATTTTAGTATCAGAATCTGAAGAAGGATTACAAAATGGGTTAAATGTGTTAAGTGAATTCTGTTCCTCCTTGAAATTGGAAGTTAATACAAAAAAATCCAAAATAATGATATTTAACTCTAATGGTAAATCATTCCTCAATCACTTTAAATTGGATAATGAATACTTAGAGACAGTTAAATCATACTGCTACCTTGGTGTTACTGTTAGCTACACTGGCAACTTGAGCCAAACTAGCAAAAACCTAATGGAAAAGGGCAGAAAGGCATGGTTCAAAATTAAAAGGACAATTACTCTAAACAATCCTTGCAATCTTCTTGAAAAACTTTTTGATTCCCTGGTTGTCCCCATCATCCTGTATGGAAGTGAAGTTTGGGGTGTAGGTAATAAGTTCAGAGATTCTGACCCTTTTGAACACCTACATCTAATATATAAAAGAAATTTTAGGGGTACAGTGTAAAACTACTAATGTAGCTTGTCTAGCAGAGACAAACAGAACTCCTTTGTATCTAAAAATCAAACTTTCAGCTATAAAATTACTTGATCACATAAGTTAACTCCCCAAATACACTTGTAAATAAAATCTATATAAATACAGAAAAAACCAATAAATGGGTAACCACTATAAAAGAGTGGATTAATAAGTTAGGATTTGGACATCTTAACTTTAACACAAATAATATTAAATTTTATATTAATAGCATTCAACAAAGGATTCAAGATAAGGCTAAACAGAATATGAATAGCTTGATCAATGTATGTGAAAAGTTGAAATTTTTTCAAGAAATTCATAAAAGTGATGAAAGACCCCCATACATTGATATCTGTAAATTAAAATCAGATAGATCTTTGCTGAGCAAATTCCGGCTTAGTGCCCATTCTCTAGCCATTGAAAAAGGTCGTTACTCAAATATAGAGAGACAGAATCGTGTCTGCCTGTCATGTGATACAGGAGAAGTTGAGAACGAATATCATTTCTTTTCAACTTGTCCACATTATATATCTTTAAGAAAAACATTCTTACAAAAAGTTAACATTAAAATAGTTAACTCAAATATTTCATTAAGACACATGTCTTTACTTTTTAATAGTAGTTTGCTGGTCACTCTTAAAATTACAGTCAATTTTTTAAATGATTGTTTCTTGATGAGAAAGGCCATTTAGAAACTGAGGCTATTTTAATATACTTAGTGGTACTAAATACCACTGTCATTCCATGAGTCTGTTATTTTGTATTGTTTCAGTTTATGCCATAACCATTTATTGTAAATGTGTTTGTGCAAATAAAATATTGTATTGTATTGTATTGTAAACAAGAATGATTCCGGACATCTGTTTTTTATGGATTGTGACTTATCATGATTGACACGAACATATTTTGATTCCAGATGATATCTACTATTTCATTGCTTATTAAGTACATGTTATCATATGAAGACTTAATCTATTAATAAAAAGACATGTCAGTCTGAAAGTAAACATTTATTATTCAAACATGCATAAATTGATCCTTGAGCCATGTGCTTGAATTTGTAAACAATGACCATAGAATCATGATGATTAAAGATATTTATCTCCATATCTATAAGCATTATTGATTTTATTTACATTCATAAAACAATCTGGCAAGTTAGCACTGATCCAATTACCTGTGGTTTAAATTTTCTTTAATTACATCTACCTGTAACAGGTGTGAAAGGTCACGTACCTTCTGCTATTTACAATAAACAATTATAAGTGTCACTCAGGATGTTTATTCAAGGTGTTCAAGTATCAATCATGTAACAGTAGCTTACCTGTGCCTGCAAACGACCACTTAATTACCTTTAATTGAATTTAGATAATTTTGATCATGAAAGTGTTGGTGCCAGAATTATCTCCAGCAACTGTTTTTTGGAGCGAGATGGGAAAAAAAATCGCCAAATGCGACATTGGCAAAGCCCAGCGCGACCCCTGTCACTCACTCTAATAAATATAGTATGACTAATCCAGATTTTCTATTATCAAGAAATATTTCATGACCACACGAACAACACAATAAGTTACCAATGTATGTGGTTAGTTCATGAGTGAGTTATTATTTTTTTGTTCACGAGTAAAAAATATTTTGTATCGACAGTGAGTTATTATTTCACATGTAAGAGTATCAGATATAAATGTATTTCACAGAGAAATTCTGGCAGTGTTGTGGTTAGCATGTCGCCTTCAGTGAGGTAGATGGTGGGAATTGATCTCAACCAAGTCTGGTCAATGCAAAGACTGTAAAACTGGTATTTGCTGCTTCTCTTATAGACATGCAGGATAACACTGGTTTGATTGGAATCAGAATAACATGTCGAAAGTGGAGC
>MJUT01059187.1:61052-73364 GCA_002080005.1 Gigantidas platifrons
TTTTGATTCCTTTGTATACTGTAACTATATATATTAAGTCAACACAATAAAATCAGATCCTGCTGGATTATTTAATTTATGTGTTTTTATTTCAAATATAATAGATCCCGGTACGTTTCCTAAGTGACAGGAGTGCAATCACACCAGAGCAATACCATCACACTAGCCATTGACACATCTGGCCACACACATTCGCCCTGTCATCTCTGGTGGAGAAATTGTCACATCAGACCTCCATTGTCACATTTGGTGGAGGAAAAAGGGATAGAATCCAGCAGAGGATATACGGGAATAATTGATGTTTTTAAAGAGACAGAAAAATTTCAGGTGAGCTAGGTGTATCCTTTTCTCCTAGATTACAAAATGCACTTTCGATAGCAAAGAAAAACAAAACTCCAGGTGCGTCTGTTTTGTTGACTCCAGACCACCAACATAGGGAAGGGGAAACTACACACAACGCTTTATCGCCTGACGAAGAAATTGCAAATAATAATGAAACATTATCAAAAATTGATGAGGTGCAAGACAAATCGAACAATTTAGTGCAAGAAAATTCGAACAGTATCGTGGAGACACCAGTAAGACTAAAAACTTCAAAAGTAACTATTCAGGACCCAAGCCTGGGAACTGTAGCGTCTACACAACAGCAAACATATCAGTTGTGGGGGAATCCCATATTTTTGAACGTAAATAAGAACTCGACAACTGTAACTACCGCTCTTGGAGGAGCGTGGGGTGGCCCAGTTTCAACGACAAGTCAAAGTTCAACGGCAGTACAAAGTGACAATTTATTTAGTAACTTAACTATTGTTAATAATGATAAGACTGTAGCTACATCAACTAATATACCCACGCATGTTACTAACCCAATCAGTTCTACATCTTCATTGTCATATAATTTATGTAATTCACAACAGTTAGGGTGTAATTTCAAGATCTATAAAGCTAGACAAATTTACTGGGGATTCAAGTGTTCACCCACAAACATGGTGGGATAAATTTTAAAACTGGATCGATCTTTACGACATTCCTAATGATAAGGCTGTTAAGGTCATAGCATTTCAGTTATCTGATGAAGCTACTATTTGGTATGCAACTCTTGCCCCCGAAATTACAAATAATTTACAAAGATTTAAAGCAGCATTTTTGAAAAGATTTACAGAAAATGAGCGCATGCTAGATTTATCAATTTTACAAACAATGCAGGGTCCATGTGAAAATGTAAGAGAATATTTAACTCATCTTGCCCAAACTGCAACAAATAAAAATATTTCGGAACAAATTCTCCTGGCGGTTGGTCTCAATGGTCTCTGACCCGACATTCGGAAAATCGTAATGAACAAGGAACCGGCAAATATAGAAGAATTACGACATTACGCGATTCTGGCAGAAAAATCCGTCGTTACGGGAGATAATACGTTGCAATCGGCAGTAAATGTTATGCAATCGGACTTACAGGCAATAAAGTCTCAATTAACGAATATCTCGCAACCAGAAATTATGAAAACGGATTCATTTACCGCGCACAATAACAATACGCCCCAAACTCGCCCACAATTCGAACCGCGACAATACAATCGTCCAAACAGTAAGTCACAAGATTATTTCAACTGTAGGTCACAAAATTATTACAATCAAAATTCGAGGCCACAAATGCGGAGTTTTCCAAGACCACAGATGCGACAAAATCAGAACATTTATCAGCCATCTGATAGATGTGGATTTTGTGGTATGGACCGGCACACCAGAAATGTGTGCCCTGCACGAGACAAAATATGTCACAACTGTCGACGGCAGGGTCACTTTTCGAGGGTATGTCAACAAAGTAAGCGAACACAATAGGGAATCGCGCTCACCCCTGTGGGGCACAGAGGTGAGCATATCCGAAATAGAAAACCATCCATTTATAACATTCCGGGTCATTGTCAAAATATGATAAAGATATCATTAGGAGGGAGAAATACAAAAGCTTTAGTTGATTCAGGAGCCCAAATTTCATGTATAAATGAAAGATTTCTAAAGGCGACAAGTTGCCATAATTACCAAGCTCAAAAATCTGTGGTTAAAAGTATTATAGGAGCAGGCGGAACAAATCATGTGGTTAAAGGTCAGATAAAATTACCTTTAAACTTTGATGGAAAAGTTATATATCAATACTTTCAAATCATTCCAGAACTAAAGAATTCTTTAATTTTAGGAATGGATTTCTTAAAAGCCAACCAAGCTTTAATTAATATTGGACAAAAAGAATTGATACTGAACAATAAGGGAAAAACAACGATACCCTTAGTAAAAAAAGATGTAGGATGTATCAGAATATCATCAAAGATAAAAAATACCTCCTCAAAGTACAAAATGTATTCCTGTTAAATTATCTAAAGTAAACAGCACAAGTGCACTGGTCAGACCTCTTAATTATATTTCTAAAAACGACCTCACATTACCCACTTGTATTATTGCCAACAGACATCACTGGTCTTATCTTAATATAATTAATCCAACAAACGAAGAGAAAACATTAATGTCAAATAGTATTCTTGGCAGATGTTTCGCTGTAAATGATGGCACAGTAATCAAGTGTGTAAATAAAATTTGTGCATTGACTAAAAATATACAAATGAATAAAACTCAAAATGCAAATAAAAGTAAATCAACAATAAAATTTGATTTAAGTCAAGCTGAATTAAACCATCAACAAAAACTTCAGAGATTTCTGAATAAAAATAGGGATGTGTTTGCTACTAATCTTAGCGAAATGGGACATACTACCTTACTCAAAAACGAGATTTTGACAGGTAATTCTCCCCCGGTTCAATGTCGACCTTATCGGACATCTCTGAAAATGAAAGCAGAAATAGATCGGCAACTTGATGAAATGTTAAAATATGGGATCATTGAAGAGAGCGTCAGTAATTACAGTTCACCTATAGTAATGGTGAAAAAGAAATCAACTTCAGATACTAAAAGTCCGGAATTTAGACTATGTGTGGACTACAGACAATTAAACAGTCGGACAGAAACACAGAAGACACCAACACCACGAATGGACGATATAATTGATGCCCTAGGCCAAACTAAGCCAAAGTTCATGAGGGTACTGGACCTTTTTAGTGGATACTGGCAATGCGAGGTTCATGAGAATTCACGACATAAAACGGCTTTTGTAACAAGTGACCGTCACCTTCAATTCCACAGACTTCCCTTCGGGTTGAAAAAGTCGCCAGCATTTTTTGTGGCGCTGACAAATAAAATTTTAAGAGGCCTTACGGGAAACTTTTGCTCAATATACATTGATGATATCATTGTCTGGTCTCAGACATTTGAAGAACATTTAAATCACCTCTCCCAAAGATTTAAAAAAGCAAATTTAAAACTTAAGCCAACAAAGTGCCATTTTGCAAAACTTGAAGTTCTTTATTGAGGTCATATCATTTCTAAAAATGGAATTAAAGTCGACCCTTCAAAAACTGATGCCGTTAAAACATTTCCTGTACCTAGAAATCAACATGATGTCAGAAGTTTCTTAGGTTTTTGTAATTATTATGGAAAATTTGTCAAAAATTATTCAAAAATTACAAACCCATTAAACAAGTTACTAGCAAAAGTCACATCAGACCTCCTTGTCACACTAGTATTATGATAGCAAATGGGAATTGTCAGTTTATAAGATAATAGACTCCTTATACGATAACTGCAGTCCTTCATTCATCCGAGACATTTGTGAGTATTAATAATACACTTTCCTGTAATATGACATCGTAGAACAATTAAATGAGTTGACGACGTCACAATTTTTTCTGCTAAATTGTCATTTTTCCACTCGCAAATATCCCGGATGAATGTAGTACCGCAGTTATCGTGAAAGGGTCAATGGATATGGTGTTAGGCTAATTAGTCAAAAGGAAAATAAATCTGTAAAATATAATATCGCTTTGCATGTTGAATCACACTGCTTTAATGTTAAAACATCACTGAATTATGAAATTTGTTGTATGTTGTAGTAAATATCATTCAAATAAACAGGGAAAATGTAAGAGGCTATTGTGTAAAAACATATCAGAAATAATGGCAAAATTTCATGATAAAAAATCCAGTATTGGTTATATTGTTCACATGGTAACAGACGTCTGGAAAATTAGAATTGTAATTTAAATAAAAAAAGATGGCTGTTTGTTGAATCTTTTTGAGAAATTTTTTTGTTTTATCTGGCGATCCAATAACATCCCATATTTGGTCACATTACAAACAACCAATCGGAGACAAGCTTACAAAATCAATGTGTATTGTATTGAATAGCATAGGTGCTTTATGAAGAAATAGAGAGCTTCCGAATGAGAAAGAAAGCTGACCCTCTACAGGAAGTTGTTAAATATTAGTGGTTTGCCAGATAAATAAAAATGGAGTAAAAAAAAAAAGATCTCACGAAAATCTAATTTTAATGAATATTGTTAGATTTGTAAATTTAAATGTAATTAATTATATGTTGATTAAAATCAGGTACATATGTTTGGTTTGAAAGTTTTAAAATAGGTTCTTATTATATAAGGCCAAACAAAAATGATTGTTGGTTTTTTTTAAGGGCCGGCAGGCAGGTTTTTTTTTTGGTTTTTTTTAACTCAAGAGATATTGCAAATCAGGGTTTTGTTATCTTTCCCATGAAGGTCAGTAAATATATCATAAAGGTTAAAAATTTTGCATCACTCTTGTTTTGTTTGATATATGCGAATATTTCTGTAAATGAACAGCCAGAATGGTTCCACTGGGCACTCCTCCGGTGGCCATTTTATACACACTGTACGTCACGGACACGTTTTAGATCATGGTCCTTTTTCCGATATCGTAAGCGCTTTGGCGATCTAGATCAATGACCATGACAGGTGGAAAAAACATCGAAAAAACATGGCTGCATTTTATCTCCGGGAATTTTGAAATTGTCTGCAATTGTTTACGATAACAAAAATCTCCATATCACTGAGTTAGAAGACACACGGACGGTGTTTATTTTATTTTATTTTATTTATCAGTAATAAAATATAACGACCAGGTGGTAAAAATTGACCCAGTCAGGCTAGGGGAAACATACAATCATTTTTCTTTGGCCTAATAGGTTTTTGTCTAAAATACATGTATATGTTGTCATTTGGTTTCCAAATTTTATTTCAGTTTTATAGTGTATGAGTATGTATATTGTCTTATAATAGAAACTCTTTATTGTACTATCAGTAAAGTTGCGGGTAATTGTTAAAAATATAAATATTTTATTTCGGTTAAATTGTATGTGAAAAGCTTTTGTATTATTCTCCTTATAATCCCATGCATTGTTTTTGACTGGCTACTGTCGTTGAAAATTTTCTGTATATATGTACTGATCTCTTTAATTCTTTTTACGAAACTTGTAACAAAATGACAACAATGCAACAAGAATTGAAGATAAGTTACATGGTTTTGTACATGTGATGTAACTGGTAAACATTATAAAAGATGTTACTTGGAACAAATATTTATTTTGATGCCATTCCTTGAGATTTTTGATAATTTATATTTTCTGTTTTATTATTATGATTGGTTGTGCATCAGAACATTCATATTTAATAGAAACTCTTTANTGTACTATCAGTAAAGTTGCGGGTAATTGTTAAAAATAGAAATATTTTATTCCGGTTAAATTGTATGTGAAAAGTTTTTGTATTATTCTCCTTATATTCCCATGCATTGTGTTGCTTACCTAACCCACTGTTTTTGACGGTCTACTGTCGTTGAAAATTTTCTGTATATATGTACTGATCTCTTTAATTCTTTTTACGAAACTTGTAACGAAATGACAACAATGCAACAAGAATTGAAGATAAGTTACATGGTTTTGTACATGTGATGTAACTGGTAAACATTATAAAAGATGTTACTTGGAACAAATATTTATTTTGATGCCATTCCTTGAGATTTTTGATAATTTATATTTTCTGTTTTATTATTATGATTGGTTGTGCATCAGAACATTCATATTTAATTAACATTTAATCATAATTAAGTCTGCAGGATCTTAAAAGATCATTTTTAGTACAAGGTCCAAAATGTAAGCATTAGATTCTGAAATTAAGATGTGTGTAAAGTAAGATGAACTATTGAGTTTGCAATAGACAGATTTAATTTACAGGTATTTTTTTTAACATTGAGACTGGAAGAAGAAGAAGAAGAAGAACGGAAAAAAAGAACACCATTCTATAATATTTTTTAACAAGAGTTTCAAATAGATTTTCTTTTCATGGTTGGGAACATCCAAATTCTTTCTTCTTGAATATATATAGGAATACATATATATTGAACCACATCTTTGGACCTTGGACTGAACAGATGTTTTTTTCTCACCCCTTGGATAAAGTAGTCCATTAATTTAGGTGAAAAAGATTTTTCTATCTTACCCCGGCTCCAGGGTAAGACAAGCTACATGCTGTTTTTCCCACAAAATTGTTTTCCATTGTTGAATTAAATTGTCGATTTATAGTGTCTTGGCAGTATTTTAAATGTATTTCAAAATAAAATACGATATATTATATAAATGCTACTACAACTGCAATAAATGCCTGTAAAAAAGTTGTTTGACGTTGGTGAAAAAGGAGGTATTTTTTTTTTTATTTACGTTAGTTACCGAACAACGGAGAGTACTCTATATATTTTCTCAACGTAAACAAATATTGACACGATAGAAAGAGATGAGAAAAAGGGGCAAACATCGTAAAAGGTGTAAGATTTTGTTATTGTAGAATCTATCACAAGTTTATTAACTTTATTATATTGAACCTCTTTAAAGCTTTAAAAAGAAAATCTTGTTTTATTTTATTACGTGGCATTTTGGTCCTGTGATACGGTTCGCAAATTAATGCGCCAAAAAGTAAACAAACATTGACAGTAGAAAGGGGTGAGAAAAAGAGTCAAACACTGTAAAAGTTGCAAGATAGTAAAACCTGTGACACCCTCGGGTAAGATTTAAATCGTATCGGACTCGGACAAGCCTCGTCCGATACGATTTAAATCTTACCCTCGGGTGTCGCAGATTTTACTATCTTGCACCTCTCCCGGTGTTAGGCCCTATATTTCCTCTGACCAAATGTTAGTCGATTCGAAATTCTGAGTTGTGATTTTATTTTTTCAATATGTTATTTTTTTATTTATGGATCAACAATTATTTTCAGTTGAGATCCCTTCGATGAATGAACAGGCTTTTTTTTTTGTTTACTGTCATTTAATATATTTAAGATAAAAGTGTATATCTATTGTCCCTTCCGGTATCACTCGCTAAAATATTTATTTAAATAGATAATATCTCATACATTGTAATAATAATATGATGAATACCTACAGTGTGTATTTAAATAGATAATATCAATACTATGATGAATGCCTACAACTATGATAACCATTTCCATAGCAACTGATTATTTTACTTTTCATTATTTTTATATTCTGATTTGATCGATACGATTGCAAAAGAAAATTTGTCAAATTTAGCAAGGTGTGATGCCACGATATGGCTGAAATACTGCTGAAGTTGATGTTAAACACCAACCAATCAATCAATCAATCATTAGCAATGTGTGTATTTTATTGTACATATTCTGTGTTGTGAAGCTTTTTGTAGAATCTCTAAGCAATTGTAAATGGGGTGGAAAGATTTATATATTTGTAATGGAATGGAATATAACAAGATTACAGTAGTCCCTCTCTTATAAGGTCACTCCCATCAAACGACACCCCTCTTTTCAGACTAAATTAAAGATGCACTGAGATAGTGAATGTTACTAAATGTCCCTCAATAGAGGCCATCTCTCATTTCAGATGCACTGAGGTCATAAAAGATAGTAAAAAAGTCCCTTTCAAGAGAGCCCTCCACTTTTTAATTGTAGAAGGAATGACAATATAAAAGGGGGAGTATGGTACTGTACCAAGTTGAATTTGTTCTCTTAACAAGATGATTAAAACAAAAACAAAAATTTACTAAAAGTTTCAAATTTTAACATTTGTAAATTTTTGATGAAAAAAGGAAATTTCTAAAATTTAAAAAAGAATATTATATAATATACCTTTAAAAAGAAAAACAAAAAACAACAAGTATGTATGACTTTCATCTTGTGTATAGTGGTACAGATTTATTTCATTAACAAATTATAAACATTTCCACCCCCCTTTTTTTAATGAATAGTAAAAATTAGATGATTTTCAACTATGTAATTCTAGAATGTAGAACTGTTTTTTTTTAGCTTGTCCCTTGGTTATATAAATCAGTAGGGCTGTATTAGACATATATGCCCTGCGTGTATGTTTCGAGTGATGTAATATGCACGTGTGAAAGGTGGTCAATATGGTTGTCATGACTTTATAAAAGTCAATATTGTTCTCTTTTATTCTTATTTTTTTTGTATGCGTATAATAATAATAATTTTCAAGATGTCCAGTTTGTGCAATTTGTTATTGCTCCGGCAAAGTATTGTTATATTTTTATACAAAATAGTTCTAAACTGTCCCTGGGCTATCCATTGTTACCATGACAAATAGTGCCCTAATCTGCAGTGTTGACTGGGTGTGATATTGTTTCTCGTCACTAAATATGCCTTCTTCTAATGCATTAGTGCCCAGTCAGTTTGTTATTTGTTATATCTGACTTGCCAGGTCAGCTTTAGGATCTGACATGTTTAGAGATGTCGGGATAATATCAAAAACATCCAATCAGATTTGTCAGATTTGCCAGGTCAGTCATGTGATGGTGTCTCTAGTCGCCATGACAACAGTGCCCTAACCAGTGACTTTTGCTGGTTTGCTAGGTCAGTCAGGTGACTGGAGAGGCTGTGGTCGTCATGACAACAGTGCCCTAATCAGTTCTTAGTTACTGGTAGACCAGAAGGTTTTTGTCACATTGATCTTTATTTGTCATAGCTTTACATTGAACTCTCAATTAATTTACAACAATGTGACACAAAGTGAGGGGCCTGCAGGAAGGGAGCTAATTATTGGATTTAAAATTGAAAAAGACCATTTTATTTACTTACTTGAATAAAAAGTAAAAAAAAAAAGAAGATAAGCGTCAATATCAGAACAATTTTAAGATTATTATTTTTTAAATAATTTGCTCGTTTGAATAATATCAATTACAAGTATAACATTAAATTAATCTAATTAAAATTAGATCTTCGTGGATGCTGCGACTGCAAAACAACAGATAGAAAATGGGACCAAGTGCTGAGATTTGATTTTAATTAGATTGAATATTGAATTAAACCAACAACTGGCACCCTACCTTCGACCTTCATGGGTCAAAGTCGTCTGCTTTACAGTAACTTCCTGATTCGCTAGGTCAGTCATGTGACCAGAGTCTTTAGGTCAAGGACAGGCAGATATTGTTTATATACATATATATATTTTGAAGTAGATTTTTATAAAAATATTTTTTTTCTTTTTGAGAAAAATAAAACGACTAGACATTCCAGGTCATAACTTACAGTATAACATTTATCCTGACATTGCAAATTTTCCTGTCTCAGTTTAAGGTCAAACGAATCTTTCTAATAAAAATTTCAGTTAATTATGACATGCATAATTTTTTTAATTAATTAGTATATGTTAAATGCTGTCATTCTAAAAATATTCCCACAAAATGATTAAAAAAAATACATATTAAAGATAACATATATTTTAATTTGTATTGAAAAATATTGACAAAATGATAAAAATACATATTAAAAATATCTTGTCAAACCACATTTTTTAATTTAAAGAGATACTAAATGACGGTGTCTCTAACTCTGATGTTTTAATTTGTGTGTAACAAAGCATTCATTCTCTGTTAACCTACGACTTTTTTTCCCTTATATTATGTTGTAATATTGTGGGTTACACATGTTCTATGCTGGTTTGTCTTGTTAGAAACTAATACAGTAATAAAAGCTTTTTATACCAAATATCTTCTGGTTCATGTCTTTCTAACAGACCATNTGGATTAGACAGTTATGTACAGAAAGTTTAAAGGGTTAGGGCTATGGTGTTTAATGCCACTTTCAACAATATTTCAGTTATATATCAGCGATTAATTTTATTAGTGGAGGAAAACAGCCACTGAAAAACCACCAACCTGTCGCTGACAAACTTTATCACATAATGTTGTTTCAAATACTCCTTATCAACATTAGAAAGTAATAACAGCTTTTATACCCACTATCTTCTTGTTCATGTCTCTGTAACAGACCATGTGGATTAGACATCAGTTGTGTACAGAAAGTTTAACAGGGATGATTATTTTCAGTTATTTAACTGATTTCAACTATTTTCCTCTGAAAATTGTTTTTTGAAAGTGAACTGTCAGAACAGGTCAACAATGTCCATTTTTGAAAGGGGATGTAGATGGTTTCAGTTAGTTTTCAATGATTTCAATTATTTTATTTTCTAACCAGGATCATCCCTTTTTAAAAGGGTTATGGTGTTTAATGCCACTTTCAACAATATTTCAGTTATATAGCAGTGATCAATTTTATTGGTGGAGGAAATGAGAGGACATTTGTGATGTGCACTGATTGCACAGGTTGTTGTAAATCCAATGATCACGACCACCAGACTCCTGTAAAGAAAGTTTAAACAATGATGGTCAACAATTTCTCTAATATGAACAAACTGAACAATTGCCTCAAATCATTGAACTTAAAAAAGACCATGTCATATTAAGTTGGAAATCCAGGTCGTGACTTGGGACAGGCACAAAAAAGTAGCAGAGTTAAACTTATTGACTTGATCTCCTAAAAGGGGTGTGTGGAGAATAAGCTTAAGGACCAGAAGTGGGGGTCATTTAGTTTCAAAGCAACCCCATATGCATGCCTCTTAGTAAACTGTGTATATATTGCTTCCTTGCTGAAAATTCCGCTTTTATCTTAATTTTTGCCAAAATAGGTGGAGGGAACTATTTTTTTGCCCTACTTTTCAAATTGGGGGCAGGGGGAGCAAATGCTTCCCGGATTCTATGCCCCTGATATTTGCCTACTTTCAGTAAATCGGGAAATTGTATGCAAAATTACATAGCAAAAGCAATATTTGAATAAATAATAATTAGAAACCATCCAACTTAGCTGAAAAAGTATATCAATAATTTGAGGACAAAGAAAAATGTAAGGACAGCTGTCACTTTGTGGACAACAGAGTATCAGGTATGAAATTTAATGATTAAAAACTTGCACCCAACACTTCCAACAGAACCAGAACATAAACTTTGGCTATATGATAGCAGGGACAGGGAATGCTTGTTAATTAAAGAACATTTTTCTTAGCATAAACTAATAATGACTGATACGTCTAACATATTTGTCATAAACATCTAAAGAAATTAATGATCTGACATTTCTACCAGGGACTGTTGTTTCAGTGAGTTAGCCCTATAAAAATCCATCTAAGTGTGTTGGTCTAGTATAAAGCAGACCACATCATATTATTGAAAATTGACTTATTCTCATCGTGATATAACTGAAAAATAGCTGAGTTGGCGTTTACTAACCAGTCTCTGTTCTTTCTCTTTAACTCTGCGTGCTTAACAGAGAAGTGACAAATACCACTGATGTAGTGTTTGGTTTTACCTGAACCCACGACCTACCACAAACTAATCATTACACCACTGATGTAGTCTTTAGTTTTACCTGAACCCACGACCTACCACAAACTAATCATTACACCACTGATGTAGTCTTTAGTTTTACCTGAACCCACGACCTACCACACACTAATCATTACACCACTGATGTAGTCTTTAGTTTTACCTGAACCCACGACCTACCACACACTAATCATTACACCACTGATGTAGTCTTTAGTTTTACCTGAACCCACGACCTACCACACACTAATCATTACACCACTGATGTAGTCTTTAGTTTTACCTGAACCCACGACCTACCACAAACTAATCATTACACCACTGATGTAGTCTTTAGTTTTACCTGAACCCACGACCTACCACAAACTAATCATTACACCACTGATGTAGTGTTTGGTTTTACCTGAACCCACGACCTACCACAAACTAATCATTACACCACTGATGTAGTCTAGTTTTACCTGAACCCACGACCTACTACAAACTAATCATTACACCACTGATGTAGTCTGGTTTTACCTGAACCCACGACCTACCACAAACTAATCATTACACCACTGATGTAGTCTTTAGTTTTACCTGAACCCACGACCTACCACAAACTAATCATTACACCACTGATGTAGTCTTTAGTTTTACCTGAACCCACGACCTACCACAAACTAATCATTACACCACTGATGTAGTCT
>MJUT01059187.1:101415-122356 GCA_002080005.1 Gigantidas platifrons
TTTTTTTTTACATTTTAATGAACTTTAAATTCTGAACAACCAGTGTGCAAAATTTCAGTGTATAAATGTAATGCTTATTTCTGTATTTAAAATGATGTTGAAAATTTGAAATAAATCATATTTTTTGCAATTTTATCAGGCAGCTTGAAAAATGGGAAAATTATAAATAAAATAAATAAAAATAAAAATAAAAATAAAAATATCTTACCAGTAAAGCAATTGTTGTTCTATATTGTTGAAAGAAAAATATTACTGATTTGAAAATATAATAAAACAATTGATAAAGTCTTTAGAGGAAAAACATATTAATAATCATAAATGATTGTCCCATACCTGCTGATTTTTTTGACAGCATTATCTTTAAATACATTTTTTCAATCAAAATGATGGAAACTATCCATGATCAGTTGGAATCTAGTAGATATGATGTTTGTGTTCAAAAATAATTAAAATTTGGAATTATTAAAAGTGCTTCATTTTTCACCTGCAGGCTCCACTAAAAGTGCAACCTTAGCTTGCAGTAGTCCATTTATATGTCAATAACATAAATTTTTGCTCAACAAAATCAAAACGAAATTCAAAGATCAGGTAAAGGCAAGTGAAATTAAAGTTTTATTTTATTACTGACAATCGATGCAATTGTCTTGAAACTAACGTAAAGAGGTTTAAAAGTTCCATATAGCGATAATAAAAATTTAATGGTAATCGGAAGCCATAAATCAAAGGACAGATAAAAAATGCAACATAATAGCCAAAAGAAAAGAAAAGAAATAAATAAGGATCTGCAAAACACTATACAAAAAAACTAAAGATCGAGCAACACGAACTCTACTAAAAACATGGGGTTAACTCATGTTCTCTAGAAGGGTATGCAGTTCCTGCTCCATATTTGTCATCCATCGTGTTGAATTCTGACCACAAGCCTAACACCTAAATCAGTAGAGGTTTTTAGTTACAAGGACAATCGATATCGGTATACAAAATAACAAACGTACAAACAACATAGAAAAGGAAAAGATAAGAATTAAATTTCACTAGATAATTTAACTTCTACAGGCCAACGTGCTCCAGTGGAAAAGATACGAATTATATTTCACTAGATAAATTAACTTCTACAGGCCAACGTGCTCCAGTGGAAAAGATACGAATTATATTTCATTAGATAATTTAACTTCTACAGGCCAACGTGCTCCAGAGGAAAAGATAAGAATTAAATTTCACTAGATAAATTAATTTCTACAGGCCAACGTGCTCCAGAGGAAAAGATAAAATTAAATTTCACTAGATAATTTAACTTCTACAGGCCAACGTACTCCAGAGGAAAAGATAAGAATTAAATTTCATTAGATAATTTAACTTCTACAGGCCAACGTGCTCCAAAGGAAAAGATAAGGATTAAATTTTACTAAATAATTTACTTCTACAGGCCAACGTGCTCCAGGGGAAAAGATAAGAATAAATTTCACTAGATAAATTAACTTCTACAGGCCAACGTGCTCCAGAGGAAATGATAAGAGTTAAATTTCACTTGATAAATTAATTTCTACAGGCCAACGTGCTCCAGAGGAAATGATAAGAATTAAATTTCACTAGATAAATTAACTTCTACAGGCCAACGTGCTCCAGAGGAAAAGATAAGGATTAACTTTCACTGGATAATTTAACTTCTACAGGCCAACGTGCTCCAGAGGAAAAGATAAGAATTAAATTCCACTAGATAATTTAACTTCTACAGGCCAACGTACTCCAGAGGAAAAGAGAAGAATTAAATTTCACTAGATAAATTAACTTCTACAGGCCAACGTGCTCCAGAGGAAAAGATAAGGATTAAATTTCACTAGATATTTTTACTTCTACAGGTCAACGTGCTCCAGAGGAAAAGATAAGAATTAAATTTCACTAGATAAATTAACTTCTACAGGCCAACGTGCTCCAGAGGAAAAGATAAGAATTAAATTGCACTAGATAAATTAACTTCTACAGGTCAACGTGCTCCAGCTACTTTGGATTACAATTACACTATAACAGGTGTTTAATGTAACTTCAAACAATATTTGATCTATGTCATGATGGTCAGTTTTATTGGTGGAAGAAACCGTAGTACCCGGAGAAACTCGTCCAACTGCCTCAAGTTAATGACTAACTTTGTCACACCTGATTGTAGAGTATATTTCGCTATGAGCAGGAATCGAAGTCTTTGACTTTAGCGGTAATAGGCAGTGATTACGGGCGCAGGACATTTTAGCGGAATTTCTAAAGGTGTGAAAGGACATTTCAGCGGGAACTTTAGTGGACATTTTAGCGGAAGAAAATTTGGTTACCTGTAAAAATTCAATGGACATTTTAGCGAAATTGTTTCACATGTAACTTTAATTCTTTTTAAACAATCAATGTAAAGTCAGCAAAAATTGAATAAAACTCACTAACACATACATATTCATACAGGTAAGTACATTTATATGTTCATATTCATTTGTAATTACAACACTGAACAGTATGGAAATGGTAGAGGTAGAAATAAATCAAGGGAAAAGGAGTATCATTTGCGACTGATTTCGGAATACTAAAATCTGATGTTGTTTATTGGAGATGCTCTGTGAACGACTGCAAAGCTCGTATCCGAACTGATAGAACCAGCCATATAGTCATGAACCTGATGAAAGAAAAAATGAATTAAAATGAACTATATCCTGCTCAAAATCCTACTTCCACTTCTCCGTTGGTGAGAAGGGGCAACAGACTTAGTCTGGCTAACGGAAGAGGTATATGTATATTTGACCTAACTCTCCCGCTAAAATGTCTACATCCTATTTTAAATTCCGCTAAAATGTCTGATNACAAGTTATGTAAAAGCCGTAACAGAACAAGACTTCTCCGGCATCCGATTTGCGTTTTATACGATGGTGTCAAGATGGCGTCCAGAGTAGACGGGATTAAACTGTAATCAGATATTTGTTGTAATAAATAGAAGGATTTTAATAATTTTGCATAAATAATAATGTAGAGTGATAGAAAAATATTTGAGGAAACGAAACATACACATTTGGCTACGCACACTTGGCGTCCGATCGCCAGAAACCCCTGGAAAGGTGCGACTCAATCGAGGTCGCAAATTCCGCAAGTTTTTGCATAGGGGAAATCCGTAGCCCTATGGTTCGCCAAAAAAAAAAGGGGGACCATAAAGGGCTACGGTTCCGCAGCTACTCAAGTGAATGTAGACTCATAATCATAGACTTACTAGTAAAATACATGTACATGTAGATGCAATGCCTGTAGGCTGTGCCTAATCCATATTAAATGTGTATAAACAGTTTTCAATGCATATGATTGCATGTTTATCCACTAGGATAAGGTGCTGGCATTTATTTATCTGTTGCGCCGCCATTACAATTTTATATTAAAAAAGACGGTTACGGAAAAAACACGTAGTTTTCCGGAAATTTTTCCGAAATCGTCAAAAAAAAGTTTAGGGTCGGGAATTTGGCATTAAAGACATAATCATAACCCCCTTAAATACACGTTAGATAAAACTTAAAGGCAAGACCGTAACAATCACTTGCCTCGCCTCATTTTCTGGGGAATAAGATAAGAAAGCTTTATTTTGATTTGGTACATATACATAATAAATAACATAAGCTCTCAAGAGCTTTTCACCGAATACAAACATAACATTAAAACAATAAAAGCATGCAAAGGATAAGACATGACATGAAACATACATCTAAAATTTAAGCATTTCAAGCAAGTTAAGCACAGATAAAAGCACTAATACGAAAGAAAATGAACATAAAAAAGCACATGCATAAAATAAGCAGCAAATGACATGTCACATACAACTAATACTTTAAGCATTTCATGTAAATTTTTCAAATAAAAGCACTAATCAGCACAAGTAAGAAAAAAGCACATACTAAAAAACAAGCAGCAAATGGCATAAAACCGATGATTCAACTAAAAATTAAGCATTTCATGCAAATTTGGCACAGAAAATTTAGCAATAAAAAAAGAGCTGTTTTCAGTCCTGAAATAGTCCGGAAGGCCATTCCACAGGGTAGCAGCAGCAAACTTGAAGCTTTTCTTACCATAGGTTGTTGTTCTAAAACGTGGTATGTCCAACATATTGTTATATCTGAAAGAATATTTGCAATCTTTTATTTTGAGTAGGTCATGTAAACATACTGGTGCCAGTTTATTAATAATTTTATAAGTTTCAAGAGCCATTTTTCTTTGTCTTCGAATGTGTAGTGATGGTATTTTAGCTTTTTCCAATAATTTTTCATAAGTGCTTGTAAAATCTTCGTATACAAACCGCAGTGCCCGTTCTTGTACTTTTTCTAGTTTTTTTGAGTTTTTTTCTGTACAAAAATGCCATGCTAGGGGACAAAAATTAAAAGTACTCAAAATAAATGTGTGAAAAATAGTTAATTAACTTGCTCAATTTATTTAGATATGATCCAATTATTTTAAGAATGTTCAGTTGTTGAGATGCCTTCCTGCATATTTTACTTATATGTGTATCAAAATTTAGTTGGTAATCTATGTCTACACCAAGAAGTTTAACAGTTGCTTCACATGAGAGATCAGCAGTTTGAATATGTATAGATGGATTTTTTTCATGTGTTTTTTTTACCTATGGCCATTTGATAAGATCTAGAGATTCTGATTCAAGAGTAGAAATTAAGGTGTTGTAATCCGGATGGCTGAAAGATAGAGTGTTATCGTCTGCATAATTGTACAATGAACCATTTTTTATGAATAAAAATATGTCGTTTATAAATACATTGAACAAAAGGGGTCCAGGATAGATCCCTGGGGTACCCCTTTATGAAAAGTTAACCACCATACGATGGCGGACACAATGTATAGCCCTTCTGGAAAAGGGTTCTGATTTCTGTCTAACTAATGACATCCCATCGCGATGTCCTATTAATTCCTATAACAAGTTGTAATGTATATCAATAAATACGTAGATATCAAATTTATCACATATTTGTACGTTATACGTATCGTTTTGGATGTGTGATAAACGAAGACGTTCCCGATCCATATCAGTGCCCGGGTCAAATAACCGGTTATTGTGCCCTGCATCGATGATGTCATTGTGACACGTAAACAAACAGCATACAAAAAACCGATACAACGGAGATGAAAAATGTCAATGCAAAACATAAAACTGAGAGTGACATAAGGATTTTCAAGGATTGGCTATCAACAGTGGGAAAACACTGTAATCCCGAGTCGAGATGTACATGCACCTGGCAAGATTTCTTTTCAGCGCACACGGAATTCAAACAGGATTACGAACCCGATTCATTGAAATATATTCAAGCTTCCATCAGTAGATATCTTAGTGATGGCGAATGTTGATAATTTACGCCATCGTATCGACTATTGAGAACTATGAAAATAGAACAGTTACTCCAATTTTCGTCAGTAATAACTCTGTCCAATCAACGGGTACATGTACTAATAATAACTATATATATATAAGGAAATCGTTTTAATAATAAAACCCTAAATGCTCGCTTACTCGCAGACACAAGTTTGTCACAGGAGCTACATTATTGCAGCTAGTTTTACCCAACTCCAGAATGGCACTATTCCCATACTCAAATATCCAGGGAAATGTGACAATAATTTGTATGGCACAAATGATAAGAATTGTGTCTCTGATTTATTGAAAAGTTATGTTTAATTATTTTGTTGATTTTTCCACGTTATTTATTTTGTTATTATTTTGATGAATAAACATAAATTCATTTATTCATTTACAATTTATTTATTTCAGTCGTGGTTAAATATGTGATAAACAGATTATAACATAGCCTTTTCCATATAGGTCCTGGTATCATCATCCCTTGACCCATATTAGCCCTCGGCTGTCGCCTAGGGCTGATATGGGAGTCTCGGGATGATAGTCCTACCAGGACCGATATGGAAATGGCCATGTTATAAATCTGTGTTTATTACATACTTAGATAAAATAAAAGCATTTTTGTATGACCAATATGACCGGAAGTAAACTGTCCATATTTTCACACCCCGGGAAAATAACCGGTTATTAGGTGCCCCTCGTGCGTTTCAGACAAAATAAACAACTTCCGGTGTTTACGTCTACAGATGTCGGAAGTATATAATAAATAGTTTGATACATGGGCATTTCCATATTGGCCTGGTTATCATCCCTCGACCCATATTGGCCCTCGACTTCATCTCATGCCAATATGGGTGTCTCGGGATGATAACCAGGCCAATATGGAAATGACCATGTATTAATCTGTATTTATTGCACACGACACGTTTTTCTGATTAATATCAGATCTCGTATAACTTCCTCTCTTTACTGGAATGTCTCATCGTGTGAAGAAACCCCATTACGGGTGACATGAGTGTGACGCTGTCCCTCTGTACTATCCAATGAAAATGGTGATTGTGACACTACGAAATTGCTTTGCAGGGGCTAGGGGTTATGCATGATGCTTAATGCCACTTTCAACAATATTTCAGTTATATCATGACCGTCAGTTTATTGGTGGAGGAAACCGGAGTACCCGGTGAAAACCACTGACCTGTCGGAAGTCACTTACAAACTTTATCACATAGTGTTGTATCGGATACACCTCACCATGAACGGGGTTCGAACTCACAACTTTAGTGGTGATAGCTAGCTATAGGCACCGATTGCACAGGTAGTTGAACACCCAACTTCCATATGATCACGACCATGACGGCCCCTTCTATTAAATGAAACAAGATTGCTACACGTAGCCATATGTCCCCCCCGTAATAGAAAGAGGTGTAATGTGAGTATGTTATCCATGTGATATATTAATATCAGTAAAGGTATCCCCTCTACTGTGTTTTCAAAATTAAATAGTCTGAATATATCAGCCCTTGAGCAAGACAGAAAAACAATGGCATTTGATATAAAAGGTTGATTACTTCCTCTTGCAAATGTCAGACCAGAAATAAACTGTTTGAGGTCTTTCACATATGACCTTTTGCTAAGTGTCTAAACAAGATCCAACTATGATACAGTAGGTCGAAAAAGGTCAAAGTCCCATATTCCACAAAATTTGTCGAATTAAAATGGCAGCATAGCAGGCTCAATTACATATTATGACTAACAATCCTACCATACATGAACATATTCTGATGAACGATTTCAGGAGTTGTGTTCATAAGATCTTACTCTGTTACACGATGTATAAAATAGTCAAAGTCCCATAACTCCTGTTTAGGTCCTTTGGCTTACTTGCTCTTAAAAGACTTAAATTATTTGGCCTTCAAATCTTTTCACTGTGAGTGTACCTGATGAAGATTATTACAGAAACGTGTTGTGTGCACTAAATTAGATACAGTCGTTTAAACCTATCTTATGTGACCTTCCAAGGGAACAGTGAAATATGGTCACATATAAATGTAAGACAGGTGGTTGCTTAATACAGGTTTAATTGATATGAAATGCACTGTGAAGGGACATACAATCTGAGGTCATATAATACAAGATGTTGTTTAATAGAGGTGGTCACTAAAGCAGGTTTGACTGTATCTACATTTTTATTGGTACATCACATACACAAGAACACGTGTACCAGTAAAAAAATAACTCACCATTTTCAAATCGCTTTTGTCACTATCACATTCCTCATGTGGGGAAAACCCTATATATCAATTTTCGTTGAATTGGAGCACTTCGAAATCTTACACATTTTGGTGGCCATCTTAAAAATGGCTGCCAAAATTACAGCCATTTTGAAATCGCATTGGTCACGATCACATTCCTCTAAAAACCCCTAAATATCAATTTTTTTTGTAATTGGAGCATTGGAGCACTTCGAAATTTTTTATGTGTTTTGGTGACCATATTGAAAATAGCTGCCAAAATGGCCACCATAATGGCTGCAATGACCGCCATTTTTAAATCGCATTTGTCACTATGACATTCCGCAGGTCGAAAATCTTCTAAATATCAATTTTCATTGAAATTGTAGCACTTTGAAATTTTGATGTGTTTTGGCAGATGTCTTAAAAATGGCAGCCATTCTCACAATTTTTTTCGAATTTTGCCCAATTTCAAAATTAAGCTAGAAATTCCTAATATAATGCTTGCATGTAAGTTTGAAATTAATTGGTCAACAAATAAAATTTTTAGAGCGCTTACAACATATCTCGGACAGACGGACTAACGGATGGACGCCCAGCATTTCCATATCCCCCGCTCCGCTTTGTGGGGGCGGGGGACAATAATTATGTAAAACCTGCACCATAGCAAAATATTGGTACAAGGAATTTGAAGATTATATAAATTAGTCAAACCTTCCCAAACGGTCACCTCTATTAAGCAGTCATCTGTATCAAAAGGTCACCTTTTTCTTGTCCCATCACAGAAAGTTTCATATGAATTGAACCTCTTTAAAGAGGTCACCTGTCTTATAAGGTCACTTTTTCTCTGTCCCAAAGGTGACCTCTTAATACAGGTTTGACTGTATATTCAATTTAAAGTAAATCATGATGCATTTACCTGAAGGACAAGATATGTTTTCTCTTATAGTAGGTATTAGTTGGTCAACCCATCTCTAAATTTAGATTCTTTTTTTTTTTTATTTGTACTATCTTGTCATGTGCATTATTGTTTATGAACAGAAAATTTAAACAGTGATGGTCATCAATTCCACCAATATCATTAAAACAAATAATGACCTCTCATTTTAACTGAAGACATGTACACTGAACACTAAAAAGACCAGACATATATGACGTTGGAAATCTAGGTCATGGCTTGGGACACGCACAAAAATGTGGCGGGTTAAACTGGTTAATGGAATCCCAACCCTCCTCTGTTGATAACTGGATCAAACGATATAACTTGGTTTTTAAAGAAATAAAGAATCTGAATCTGAAAAACAAAGCCAGTATTACATGTATGTGTTACTTAAATTGTCATGTACGGTTAGAGTAATAGTGTTTAACACCACTTTCAATAATATTTCAGTTATATCATGGCGGTCAGTTTTATCGATGGAGGAAACCGGAGAAAACCACAAACTTTATCATATAATGTTGCATCGAGTACACCTCGCCATGAGCAGGATTCGAACTCTCAACTTTACTGGTGATAGGCACTGATTGCATAGGTAGTTGTAAATCCAACTACTATAGGATCACGACCATGACGGCCCCAACAAACAATAAAAAAACTGTGTATGTTATTAATTGTGACAATTGTTCTTTAAAGAAATAAAGAATCAATCTGAAAACCAAAGCAAATATGACATATATGTGTTACTTTAATTGTCATGTATGTATTCTATCTATTTTGTTGTTTATAACTAAAAACGACAAAGATTCCCATATATTTATTCTGCATAATAAACATTGTATTTATATCCATCAATAATTTTAAAAAAAATTATAAAAAAAACAAAAACAAAAACCCTCTAATAAACTCTTAATTTAACATGTAATCAGGGCCGTAGCTCTGTCAAACTCAAAGTTTCTACGAGGCAAACTTGATTTTTAGAAATGATTTTGTTACTTATTTTAGGGTAAATTAAGCTTTCTTGCATAAGTATCAACAGGAACATTTGTTGTTATAAAATGTTACCAAGTGATTCTTATGAAGCACTATGAACCGCTAGTAAATGAATATTTTCTTGACACCATTTTATGCAAATTTAGGGCTATTAAATTAATGTTTGAGGAGACCTCATCGGAGAAAACACAAAAGTGCCAGTGTTCTGTACCTAGTGTTGCTTCTGCACAGATGATTTTACAGATGTTTTTTCATAGAGTCTAATAGTACACTACTTCATTCCATGGTGGTATCGTCTAAGAATTTTAATAAAAACGACAAAATCAGAATTACTGCATGACCTTCAAAGGATAATTCCTTAAATAAGTAGCAATTCCATTAGTCATGTGAATTCTGAAATGATGTTTTAAGTAATCAGCAAGTATATTTGGCAATGTTGACCTTTTTTTTATTTTTTTTTTATTTTGAAGCATGTTTGGCACCGTTGAGACTCTTCTGATTTTGGATCTGAGCCAAAAATATAAATGTGAATGAAGACCATCCAAGAAACATTCCTACTAAATTTTGTTTCATGCAGACAAGTAGTCTAAGAGAAGAAGATTGCAATGTTCAAAGATTAAAAGAAACATGATGGGTGTCGCTAGTGGAGAAGGAAGTGCTTACCCTTCCAGAGCACCTTAGTTCACCCCTCGGTTTTCAGTAGGGTTTTAGTTGCTCATGTTTTCTGTACAGTGTTTTGTTGATCTTTTTCTTTTTTCTTTTTTTCTTCTGGCCATCTATCCTTCCATTTACGGCTTCTGATTACTCCTTTGCTATCTTGAAACTTTTCTTCCACATGCAAAGTGAAAACAATAATAGCCCACATATCTCCTCCAGTCAGTTTACAAATATAACTTACAAAGTTATCATAAAATCACATAAACATAGTTTCCAAAATTGCACATAAAAACAATAACCCTCTAAATAGTTGCGTCCGAATATATATTTCTTATTTGAATATTTATTAAGCACCACTTTCTCCCTGAATCTACCAATTTTATATCTATCAAGACGCAAGACAAACTGCTTCACAGAGCAACACCTTTCTTCAGAATGATGTTCCCATACTGAGCTGTTTCACTGCAAAAAAAAAATCAAATATTATTCATGACAATTTGAGTGAGTAAGTGAATGATTGTTGTTTAAAGCCAAACGAAGAATTTTTTCAGCTATATCATTGCGAGAACAAGTTGCAATCGATGAGATGATAATGATATTCGGTCTGTAATCGACCAAGACTCTTAGTTGGATTTTTATAGTACTAGTTCACTGAAACAACAATCTGCAGGTAGATATATTGCTCCACTCGGACACATTATTCTGATTACGAGCCAACCAATCTTTGCTATTTCTCCATAATGCTGTATATTTAGCGAAGAGCAATAAATACCAATGGTATAGTCTTTGGTTTGACTCAAACAGGGCTTGAACTCACGATCTACTGCACCATGACAATTTGATAATGAATATTTCATTTATTTCTACAAAGCAGCAGCTTCTTGATTAAAAACATAATACAAAGTGTGTAACTATGATATCTTTTAAACATACCCTGTATGTACAACTGCAAAGGCTTTCTTTGCTCTTTCATAAAAAGCAAATCTTTCTACTTTTTCTATCTGCACCTGATTGAAATAAAAGGAATAACATAATCATATGTGATTTTGAAATATGTTGTAAGAATACTATCCAACAATATTTCTACATATCTACCGTAGTTCTATAAAATAAAAACCTCATGTTCATGTTTACTATCAACGTTTTCATTTGGATTTTTTTAATTTATATTGATGTCCGAACCGGAGGTTTTATTTATGGTCACAAAAAACATATATTGCAAAATTTAAACTTGAAACTCTTCTCCACTGTGTACAATCAAACATTAACAAGGACGACACATGCCACAGGAAAAAGTGAATTAGGATATATTTAAAGTTTATTGACATGATCAATGAATGCATTTTTGTACTTTTTAATATCATTGTATGCTCACGGATGATAAAATCTTGCCTAAAATCCCTAGGTTTTGTGTAAAGTCACTTGAATTTTCCACACACAAAAATGTGGAACTTGATTTAAAAGGAAAATTGCTCTTATGAAGAAAAACCTCACATTTCAGCAATTAATAAAACTAGAGGCTCACATGAGCCTGTATCGCTCACCTGACATAACTAAGTCCTCTTAAGAATGTCTGCATGCCGAATACATCTAAGTTACTATTCAAAAACCCATAGGGTTCTATGTTAAAACTATGTCTGCTCATGGCAACCATCTTGGATGGAGGTAGTAGTCACCGAACACAATTTTAAAAGTATACTACCCAAGGACCATCCATACCATATTTGCTTTAAATTGGCTGACTGGTTTCAGAGGGAAGACTTNATTATATTTTATTGTGTTAATTAGAGTAATTCGTGTATGACATATTAATATGAGTATCTTTTATAATTTTGCATAAATAGAGCAGAAATTTTAGGTTATGAGTCAGTGTTTGGATAGCGTATTCGATCACGTTTACCCTGTAGGAATAGTTGGCGTACAAGGACTGTCGATCAGTCAGCCACTATGATGGACGGAAACACTGATGCGAAATTTGGGTTATTTTGTTTATCTTTGGCATTTTAGTTTATTTGAATCTTTATTTAATTTTTGAGTTACTTTTTAAAATTGGGAATTAACTATACTTTTAGTATTTGAACTTTTTAAACTTTATCATTTTTATTTGGAACTTGCTTTGAAATTGTTATTATAATTTGAATATATTTTGTTATGTAAAATAAATTGTTAAAAACTTGCTTGCATTTTAGCTATGTCTACTATGGTAATATAAGTCTAGCGATAGACTGACCCCTTGTCCCGACGTTTTGTGCACACAGCTAGTTCCCCTCTTTGCAACGTGTACTGGGCTTCGGTGACATATATTTAAAGTTTATTGACATGATCAATGAATGCATTTTTGTACTTTTTAATATTATTGTATGCTCACGGATGATAAAATCTTGCCTAAAATCCTTAGGTTTTGTGTAAAGTCACTTGAATTTTCCACACACAAAAATGTGGAACTTGATTTAAAAGGAAAATTGCTCTTATGAAGAAAAACCTCACATTTCTGCAATTAATAAAAAAATGTAAAAACAAATCTTAATAAGACTATGGAAAATGAACATGCAATGTATGAACATATCTACAGTTAACTGAATGTAATGAGACTAATTAAGAGATGTCATTAATTCATCAATCGAATGGGCCGTCATGGTCGTAAACGTATGGTAGTTGGATTTACAACTACCTGTACAATCAGTACCTATCACCACTAAATTTGTTAGTTCAAACCCTGTTCATGGGGAGGTATACTCGATACAACATTATGTGATAAAGTTTGTCAAAGACTTGTGACAGGTCAGTGGTTTTCTCCAGGTACTCCAGCATCTTCCACCAATAAAGCTGACTGCCACGATATAACTGAAATATTGTTGAAAGTGGCGTTAAACACCATAAACCTGACCTGAACAAGAAATCAAATAATTTAGCATCATTGTCTTCAGTATATATCTGATCACATCTTAAACATATTAAAACTAAAAACTATCACACTTTTATATACTATTCTCTTTAGTGAAAATAGATGGGGAAGGTTGTAACATTTTATAGAAATCATATATGCCTTATATAATACATTTAACTCGATATGCTTGTTGGTTATCAGTGTTCAGCAATATTTCAGAAATAGGGTGGCAGTCAGTTTTATATTGGTAGAGGCAACCAGAGTACTCAGAGAACCTGCTGACCTGCCACAAGTCACTGACAAATTTTCTCCCATAAAGTTACATCAAATACACCTTGTCAATGGGTAGGAATGAAAATCACAACTTTCATGAAGATTAGGCAGCGATTGCACAGGAAGATGTAAACCCATCTACCATATCACTGAAGCCATGACAACCCCTTCCATTTAAAAACTAGAGGCTATCAGGATCCTGTAATTGCTCAACTGGTTTTCAATTTGACTACTAAATTTCATAGAACAATTTCAGCTAATTCTTTTTTTTTGTCATTTGAAATTTACAGGTAATATTAATGGCAGCCATTTTGGATCAAAGATCACTTCTGCTGACGTTTCTGAGCAGAAAATTTAAAGGTGATTTTTGTCTCTCAAAAGATCCAAAATCGTTACAATGGATTGAAAGTAAATGTAACAGAAATACCAGAAATATATGTTAAACTACTTATTGTCATGTAGCTGCTGTTACAATTGAATTTGGTTTAATTTGGTTAAGTGGTTTCAGAGGAGAAGATTTAAATGTGATCTTTTATCAAAATATGCCTAATTTGCATAATCTGTATAAATCTGCTGAACGAAACATTTCACACATAAAAACAGAATGTATGTTAAACAACTCATTGCCTTGTAGCTGCTGTTAAAATTTGTGCTAATTTTGATTTAAAACAAGAATTCTGAAAGTATTGCACATAGCAATACATTGTCCCCTACCGGCTGCAAAAATCAGAGGACCTAAAATATTAGAAGTATCACCTTGCAGTGACTAGATTTTAAATCACAAGTTCAAGGGACATAACTCAGCCAAAAATCATTCGACCGGAACGAAATTCGAACTTAAACTGTAACTCATCTAGATATTGCCACATACCAAATATCAAGTCAATATATATCAAAGGACGTAAAAAAAAAGTCCGGAAATCTAAAAATTTTAATGTGACGGATGGACGGACAGACGAACAGAACCTAAAACTATAGTCCCCTTCAGCTTCGCCGGTAGGGGACTAATAAAGCAGTAATGAACAATTGAAGAAATTCCTACTTGTAGTAACAGCAGCCATCTTGAATTAGGGTCAGGGCTGTCGGACACAAAAAGGAACCCACCAAAGGACCATATCTGCCAGATTTGGTTCAGTGGTTTCAGAGGAGAAGATTTAAATGTGAAAGTTTACAAATGTCGGCGGACACCAAGTGCTGGCAAAAGCTCACATGACCTTTGGAACTTGGGAGTGTTACCTGTGCACTTTCATGTTTATTAATAATTTCTCTATATTTTGACCATACTGGTGTCTGCAGGTTTTTTATCTTTATCACTCTGCACAAGGTCCATTAAAGCTACCTAAACAAAAGAAATTTTTCAGTGTAGTGTGTGAGCATGTTTTGGTGTAATTAGGTGTGTCAGTGCGAGCATTTCAGTGTAGTCTCTGAGCATGTCTTAATGTTATTAGATGTCAGTGCGAGCATTTCAGTGTAGTCAGTGAGCGTGTCTTAATGTTATTAGATGTCAGTGCGAGCATTTCAGTGTAGTCAGTGGGCGTGTCTTAATGTTATTAGATGTCAGTGCGAGCATTTCAGTGTAGTCAGTGAGCATGTCTTAATGTTATTAGGTGTCAGTGCGAGCATTTCAGTGTAGTCAGTGAGCATGTCTTAATGTTATTAAATGTCAGTGCGAGCATTTCAGTGTAGTCAGTGAGCATGTCTTAGTGTTATTAGATGTCAGTGCGAGCATTTCAGTGTAGTCAGTGAGCGTGTCTTAATGTTATTAGATGTCAGTGCGAGCATTTCAGTGTAGTCAGTGAGCGTGTCTTAATGTTATTAGATGTCAGTGCGAGCATTTCAGTCTAGTCAGTGAGCATGTCTTAGTGTTATTAGATATCAGTGCGATCATTTCAGTGTAGTCAGTGAGCGTGTCTTAATGTTATTAGATGTCAGTGCGAGCATTTCAGTGTAGTCAGTGAGCATGTCTTAATGTTATTAGATGTCAGTGCGAGCATTTCAGTGTAGTCAATGAGCGTGTCTTAGTGTTATTAGATGTCAGTGCGAGAATTTCAGTGTAGTCAGTGAGCGTGTCTTAATGTTATTAGATGTCAGTGCGAGCATTTCAGTGTAGTCAGTGAGCGTGTCTTAATGTTATTAGATGTCAGTGGGAGCATTTCAGTGTAGTCAGTGAGCATGTATTCAGATAAAGGTTTTACTCAAATTTGTTTTTCTATTCTATTGGAAGCCAAAATGTAGTTAGTTTGTCAATGTATAATCTTACAGAAAATACCTAATTTATGTTTCCATTTCTGTAGAAAAATGGGAATGCTTAACCTATGTACAATGCATTAACTTATAAGTGGATTTAACTTCATGGAAATATTCCTAGTTAAAAATGAGATATATTCAATTTACACAAACGTCCCATCCAAGACTAGCACTTGAAAACGCTCCTGATCATTCATGAGTATATCCTTAAACAACTTTACATAAATAAAATATTTCAAATTAAATTTTTTAAATTTCAAAATTTATCATCTTTCTTCCTTATGTGGGAACTACAAAAAATGTATGTCTAATGGAATAGCACTGAGAAAAAACAAGCAATGAGAACAAAATCAATAGTATTTTTTTTCATATGCATGTAAGAGGGGAGAGTTGGGACACCGTTAACTGGTTTAACACAGCCACATTTTTATGTCTGTCCCAGGACAAGACCTGGATTTCCAGTGCCATATGTCATGGTCTCTTTTTACTTTGTGTTCAGTGAGTGAAGGCGAGAGGTGATTGTTCGTTTTGTTGATATTGGTAGAATTGTTGACTCATACAAGCCCATCACCAATATGGTGTGGGTTCTCCCCTATTGTAAATTACAAAAAAGGGTGCACTCGACTCGTAGCCTTAAGTGATAAAGTTTACCAGTTGCTTACTCGTGGTCGGTGGTTCTCTCTGGGCTTCTTCCACCACTAAAACTGGTCACCATGATATTGCTGAAAATGGCATTAATTACCAAAAATCAAATCAAATCTTTTCATAATGTACATAAAAAGTGATAATAGCTACAATGAATTTTGTAAGCATGTAACATGATATGTACCATTCAATAAATGCTGCTATAAATACATTTGTCAAGAATAGGTTTGAATTGTTCACCTGTGTTCTAAATTCATTTCTTTTTTTTTCTATCTAAATACTTACAGGAAAATTTACATATTGATCTAGGGGAAGTAACTCTAAAACAGCATCCAAAAGAGTTGGAATGTCCATACCTACAACACATAGAGTGAGTGAATGAGATATAGAGTGAGTGAATGAGTGATTTTTCAGCGATTTCATGGTGAGAACAAGTTACATTTGATGAGATGATAATAATATCCACTTTGTACTAGACCAACTTTCTTAGTTAGATTTTTATAGTGCTAGCTCACTGAAACAACAGTCAGTGTGTCGACATGTCATCCCACTTAACACATTATCCTGATTCTGAGCCAAACAGTCTTTGCTCTTTCTCCTTAATGCTGTGTGCTTAGCGGAAAACCAACAAATACCAATTTTATAGTCTTTAGTTTGACCCAATTGGGTCTCAAACCCACAATCTACCACATTGAAGGCAAGTATGCTAACCATCACATGTACACCATCTACAAATGTATGCAGTTCTTTTAACAGCATCGTTGGGGGCCCAAGTCTCGTGTTTCATCGTTACCACGAGAAAGACCGGACCTTCATACGACCTGCCGAGTACACAGATCCCAAACCCTGTAAGTTGATTTATGGTGTAGACGCCAATGCACTTTATTTATGGTCAATCATGCAGAAGATGCCTACCGGCCATTTCGTTCCACGAAAGAAAGAAGATGGGTTCAAAAGACAAGCTACAAGACGGTATGAGTGTATGGCCATCGACTGGTTGGAGTGGGAAGGTCTGCAGTCCCGTCAGTCCATCCGACATCAGGGTAACGACTCCGAAAAAATGATCGGGATGAAACGTTTACCCGTGGACGGGTTTTGCAGAGACACCAATACCGTCTACGAGTTCCAGGGATGTATCTGGCACGGACATCGATGTTGGATGACCAAAAAATATAACGGGGTCAATCCCGTCAATGGGAAAAGCCTAGACGACTTGTTCCAGCGTACGCGGGACAAGATAGACTATATCAAAGACCAAGGCTACGACGTCGTGGAGACGTGGGAATGCCAGTGGCAAGCCAGTATCAAAAGAGACCCGGAATTGAGTCGTTTTATAGAAAATCGAAAATGGCCATGTGATGGTTTGATCACCATGAGCGAAGATTCCATCCTACAAGCCGTCATGGACGAGAAGCTGTTTGGTGCTTTGGAAGTCGATCTTCACATCCCGGATGACTTGAAGTCCAAGTTTGCAGAGATGCCCCCGGTCTTTAAAAACGTCGACGTATCCAGCGACGATATCGGCGACCACATGCGGCAGTATGCCGTGGACCACGACATCATGACTCAACCCCGTAAAAGTCTCATTGGAAGTATGTTTGGGTCCAAGATCATGGTTATTTCACCTTTGCTGAAATGGTATGTGGAACACGGCTTGAAAGTGACACAGATCCATCAAGTGGTGGATTACACCCCTGCAACCTGTTTCCAGAAATTCGGCGAACAAGTCAGTGAGGCTCGGCGTGCCGGAGATGCCGATCCAGAGAAGAAGATAGTGGCCGAGACCCGCAAGCTTGACGGAAATTCCAGCTATGGGAAAACAGTGACCAACAAAGAGAGACACACATACGTCGTTTACTGTCAAGAGCATAAAGTCAGTCGCTATCTGGTCGACCCTTCCTTCCGTCGGTGTAACCAGCTGAGTGCCAAGACCTTCGAAGTGGAGATGAGCAAGAAGACCATCCATTTGGATTTGCCCATGCACATCGGCTGTTTTGTCTACCAGTACGCCAAACTGCGTATGTTACAGTTTTACTATGATTTTATAGACGTGTTTGTAGATCGTCGGGACTTCCAGTATTGTGCCATGGACACTGACTCTGCATATATGGCTTTGTCTGCTACCAGTTTGGAAGACGTGGTCAAACCTGATATGCACCAGCGTTACCAGATGGAAAAGAACAATTGGTTTCCCCGCGATGACACCCCCGAACATGCCGCCTACGACAAGAGGACACCCGGGCTCTTCAAAGAAGAGTACAGAGGAGATGGAATGATTGCCTTATGCAGCAAGACGTATTACTGTTTTGGTGTAGATAATAAATTTAGCTGTAAAGGGATCAATAAACGTCTCAACGACATCACCAAAGACAAGTACATGGACGTCCTCTTATCCAAGAAGTCCGGAACAGGTACCAACAGAGGTTTCCGTTCCATCGATAACCAAGTCTATACATATTTACAAGAGAGAGCGGGTTCTCCTACTTCTACCCCAAAAGAAAAGTGCTGACAGATGGAGTGTCTACAGCCCCATTGGACATTTAAATTGTGATATAAACTGTGATATTTTTATTGTGTATATAATAGACTGTTTTAACCAAAGATTTTAAATATTTATCGTTGTATATTTTTGTTCATTTTTCCCGTGAATTTTAAATGTTTTTTTAATTCAAATACGAGTTTAACGGGGAATTTTAAATCAATTTTATTTGTAAAGATTAATCAACCGTGTAAACATAATTTCATTGTACATATCGAATATTGTAAATAACTTATTGTATATTTATAAAATAATTGAAATGATATAACGGTGTTGGTCTTTCATATCGTGATCAAATATTTTATGTTTAACTGCACCTTCAGTTGTATCGTGGTCAAATATTTAATTTGAACGTCACTTTCAGTCGTATCGTGGTCAAATATTTTGTGTTTAACGGCACTTTCAGTCGTATTGTGGTGGAGGAAACATGACAAAGATGAGGTGTCTAGACAGACATTATTTGATCTTATACATAGAAGAGTTTGAAGATACCAAGAATAGTTTGAAGATACCAAAAGGACAACAACATACACATAAAACAAAGGACTTCACATTAAAGGATGAGCCCCACAGTGACAACGGCGAGCCCGCAGGGACAACACATTGGACAACGCATTAAAATATGAGCCCCGCAGGGACAACGGCCAAAGTATGAGCCCCGCAGGGATAACGGCCAAAGTATGAGCCCCGAAGGGATAACACGACGGCCACGTCAAGTTTAAATCAGAAAAAAGGGCAAATAGATATCATTCAGACATGGAAAACGATAAAGTACAGACGTATAGAAGGATTGTGTCTACCATGTTCGATGACGGTATTATCAACATGGGTCGAGTTCTAGTATTATTTGCCTTCACGAGTCAAATGGGGGAACAGTATCCCACCGATGCGTGGAAGTTTTGGAACATTTACCATGCCGTTCTAAAAGGGACAGAATACGAATACTTCAATCGATCGCTCATCCACCAATCAGAATAGAGGAAAAGGAACCAATCAGAAAGCTCCATTGCATAAACAACCGTCCAATCGAAACACAGAATGATTGTCCAATCAGATACGTCGTTACGAAAGAAATCGACCAATCAAAAACGTCGTTATTATTATCCATCTTGGATATAAGATGATGTGACTAGAACTCCGCGTCATTTACAATCTGGAACCCGCACAACATGCCAAGTCGAAAAGGTAAAAGATCCAAAGGCGTTCAGATGACAGAACAGCAGTCTAAAATCCAGAAGATCATTGATATTGAACAGATGCCACCAACTACAGATATCGTACGATACCAGCGACAGAAGACATCTTACAGAGGGCAGCAGAGATCAGTCAGATACAAAACGGCTCACAGACCCCCGATACCACACAAATAGAAGACATCGTAGCTATGGCTAGCGACATCCAACCACTCATGGTACATTTAGGAAGATTGTTGTATTTGGAGTTGAAAGAATGGAACGGAACCAAGAGAGTTGACTTACTATTCTGGAAAGAAGGCACAGTCCCTACGAAAGAAGGTGTGAGCTTACATTTGGATCAATGGAAAGCCCTGTGCAACATGTCGGACGTCATCGACGAGTTGTTTACCAGAGTCATAGAAAACGAACCAGTAGATTGGCGATATCACATCGGAGACGACGTTTACATCACATTGAAGGCACCTTACGTATGCATTAACATCAGAAAGCACTTTATCCCCGCCGGTGAATGGACGTACCGTCCTACCAAGAGAGGTGTGGCTTTACACTTTGGAGAATGGAAACTGAAACAGATCATCCCATTATTGGAAGAAAGAGAACCAGAACTGAGACAGTTAGTTCCCTTGTATAGAACAGACTTGTAAAATAAGTTTGAAATGAATGATTTGTTTGTTATAAATATGCCCCATCCACCCTAATTCAGTCAGTCGTACCCCGACACCCGAAACGACAACATGAGTAATACTAGAGATGAAGATCATTTTACGCGTGTCTGTTCAACAGACCAGATGGATGATAAAACTTGTCCCGTATGTAAACTGAGATGTTCGAGGAAAGACGCTATGTTGAGACATAAAAGAAATAGACATGGAACAACTCATCCCTATCCACAGAGCAGTGCTGGGTATCCACCACCACCACCACCGCCACCACCGACAGAGGGATATCCACCACCACCACCA
>MJUT01059187.1:122875-179511 GCA_002080005.1 Gigantidas platifrons
TTGAACGCCCATTACATGGTACTCTTCAAGAATCCCAGAGACGTATCGCAGATCATGGCGCTAGCACACCAAATGTATTCCAGGAGAACGCAATTTTGTCTGGAAGCCTTTTCCCGAGCTACGTCCAGACCTCACGGATATTTATTGATTGATATGAAACAAAACACGCCGGATATCCTGAGATTGAGAACCTTCATCTTTCCCGGTGAGGAACAGAAAGCGTATGTCGATTCATAAAAAAGGATGTTACACCCCGTTTCTCGTCACTCTTGCACCAGATGCGGAAGGAGTAACATGGTTTCTCCCCGACTGCGGAAGCACGCCAGTGACATAGTGTACTTGCAAAAGACGAAACCGTGTATTCGTAAACACCTCATCACCAAAGCAGATCGTAGTCTCCTCGACTGTCTGTGTGAGTGTGCCGATAACATTTTAAGAGGCAACGTCCCGTTAACTAAACTGCAGAAGGAAAAACTCAAGAGAAATAAGGCCGGATTGAGAGCACCGACGAAAAAGTCGGTCTCTCTCAAAAAGAAGAAAGCGATCTTACAGAAAGGTGGATTTTTGGGATCCCTACTAGCACCGATTGCCTCTGTAGTAGCACCATTGCTCTCTACATTATTTCAATGAAGGAACTAACCTTAATGAATAGATACCACCAGACTCAAGAGCGCCCAAAACCTCCAGTGGAACAACGCGTGAAAGTCATGGACACCTTGGATTAGAAGATGCAAACCATACTAGAAAGAGAAGACCTGCCTACAGACGAACGTCTCGAGCTATACGACCCGTCCCTCACTCGATATTTGAACGTCCACGACGATTACAGACCCAGACCCGTGGCGACCGCATCACCCGAACCCGTGAAACAGGACCCGATCGACGACGAAATTTTGGAAAGCGTACCAAAAACAATGAAGGCCAAGGCACAACTCTTGTTGAAAAAAATGAAGAGCAGTCCCGACATTAGCTGGAACGAGAAAGGGGAATTGAAATACAAGGGAGAAATCGTTCAAGGAAGCAATGTGGTGGATTTAGTCAACGACGTGCTGCGCAAAAGGAAATATTTCAACCCACAAGGTTGGGAAACTTTTGGAGAAACCTTACGAGAAGCAAATGTTCCACAAGATTTGATTGGTCACGAGGACCGCTGGAGATACATCAGTCAGACAAAAAGAACACCGAGATCTCGCAAACGACAACAGAGTCCCTCCCCCATTAGACCGTATTCCCCAAAAACACCAAGACGCAGAAGGAAAGAAGTCCAGAACTGGGTCGACTTTTAAAACGGAGGTTGATACCACGAAGGGGGCAGTTACAAACATGGAGTCGACATATTACGACCTTTCGGCCCCCGCTAGTTATGGAGGATTGAGTAAATTTAAGCCGAAAGGTTATACGAAGAAAGAAGTCAGAGAATGGTTACAGTCTCATGACACTTTGCATAAACCGACTAGACGAAGATTTCCCAGGAGACGCGTTGTAGTCTATGGAATCGACCACCAATGGCAGGCGGATTTAGTGGATCTGGCAAAATTGTCTTCTTACACAAAGGATTCAAGTACTTGTTGACGTGTATAGACGTGTTATCCCGATACGCATGGGTCGTTCCGTTGAAAGACAAGACCGGAAAAACCTTGGTAGCCGCGTTTCAGGTCATCTTCGAATCGGGGCGGCGTCCGATACGTCTACAGACAGACAAAGGAACAGAATTTACCAACCGAGTCTTCCAGAAGTTTTTGAGAGAGAACGACGTTCATTTCTTCACCACTAACAACGAGGAAACGAAAGCCAGTATCGTTGAACGGTTTAACAGAACATTGAAAACAAAGATGTGGAAGTATTTAACACACAGAGAAACCCTTACCTACGTAGACGTTCTATCCGAGATGATCGCATTTTATAACCAAACCGTTCACAGAACCATATGGATACCACCGGCAGAAGTCACGTGGGCCAACCAAACGACGGTATCCAAGAGGCTATACGGAAGAAAGGGACCCAAAAAATTGTGTAAATTTTATGCAGGAGATAGAGTGCGACTCAGCAAAGCCAAGCGTACGTTCAAAAAGGGGTATCTTCCCAACTGGACGAAAGAATTGTTTACGGTAGTGAAATGTATCGAAACCAGACCGCCAGTATACTTAATCAAAGACGACCGCGGTGAAATTCTGGAGGGAACGTTTTATGCCGAAGAACTACAAAAAGTCGTCAAGAAGGACGACGTCTACAAGATAGAAACGATCCTGAAAAAGAGAAAGAAGGGGAGACGTGTGCAGTACCTGGTCAAGTGGTTGGGATATCCGGACACCTTCAACAGTTGGATCTTTAAACAAGACTTACAAAAGAGAGTGACACTACCTAAGTGAAGTCAGTCTTACGAATGGCGCCGAGTGACACGGACAGCACATCGTCTTGGATCGCCTTTGGTAAAAAGATACCTCGATCGGAGATCGTGTTCCTCTCTCAGGTAATCATCCTGTACACGGTTATCGTAGTCAGCATATACAACTTGACGGTTGGAAAGGCTAACAGCAACATGTGAACGGCGTTATTGAGCAGTTGTGTGGGTTACTTGCTACCGAACCCGAAGATCAAGCAGAAGCATGTTTTATCTGACGTTACCGAGTAACAGTTCCATGGACTATTTTCCGAACAACACCCTGGCCAGTTTCACTACACGATTACCGCAGATGTTAGATTTGGACGGATCCTGGGAGATAGGACTGGCCGAGATACAGTACCCGCACAGTTGGTACAACGTACGTAAAAACGAAGCATGGATACTGTTCACGGATTGACACCACGAGAAACACATATTGGTACTGCCCGAAGGTTATTATGCATCCCCGAAGAGAATCGTCAAAGCCTTCGAAGCCCTGAAACACCAGAGGGGAATGAAGAAGGGATTTAGCTTGGATATGAGCGAAGTGGACCACAAAGCGACATTATGGGTTAGAGACTTATCGCAAGCGATCATCAGTCCATTATTAAAGTCGCTCCTGGGATTCGACAAGCTGGATTTTCCACCCGGAAATCATAAAGCACCGTAAGTGTCAGACGTCCACCAAGGGCACCATTCCCTGTACCTGTATTTCCCTTTGATAGAACCGAGGATGGTGGGAGATGCCCATGTTCCCTTGCTGAGAATAATACCGGTGGCAGGAAGAGACGGAGAAATGATGACTCGCGCCTTCGACCCCATACAGTACTGCTCCCTAGCACAACGCCGATTCCAGGACATCCAGATAGATATAAGGGTCGACATGGGAAAAGTCGTACCATTCGAGCGAGGACGCGTGGTGGTGACACTTCACTGTAGAAAGAAGAAAACGTATCTAGAATAAAGCAACCCCATCATTGCCAGGCGAAAGCATATCACGATTATTACCTACACCAAGCCGGAAGGGGGTATCCAGTGTACGTTGGAACACGTTATCAGAGAGGACACGGTCTGGGAAGTATTTTCGGAAGTCTGTTCAAATCGGCCGTTCCTTTATTAAAGAGAGGAGCCAAAACTTTGGGTCGCGAAGCTTTGAAAACAGGTCTGAATATCGCCGAAGACGTGGTAGCATGCAAGAACTTGAAACAAGCGGCCAAATCCAGATTGAAATCAACGGGACAAAACTTGCTCCAGAAAGCCATTATCGGAGTGGGACCTCCCGGTGAGCGATCTATAAAACGAGCTGCAAAGCGGAAAAAGCCCAGACGTCGTTAGACGAAGCTACGGAACACATCGAAAGACATCTTCGGATAATGGCTCTAGTACACCCAAACTCTTGCGAATGTACGAAATCGGAATTGGATTTGTTTGGAGTACCACCGACTCAGACCAGTGTGGAACATGGCTATTGGGAGCAAAAAGGACTGACATCGGCCCTGACGGATCAAGGTCCTTACGAATTTGTAGTCAGTGGAGGTGGAGAGGACTACATCGACCTGTTCAACACTTACTTGTTTGTGGAAGCACAGATCGTGAATACAGATGGTTCGAATCTAGAACCCGATACGGACGTTGGACCCGTCAATTTGTGGATGCACTCCTTATTCAGCGACGTCAGCGTTAGCCTCAACGAAAAACTAGTTTCGCCACCGACCAGCATGTATCCCTACAGGGCTTACATAGAAACTCTTCTCAGTTACGGACCAGCGGCTAAAGAATCTCAGTTGACGGGCGAGATGTGGTACAAGGACACACCGGGACAGCAGGACAAGAGAACGGCGGATAACAAGGGATTCACGTCCAGGAAAGAATTGACGGCCCTAAGCAAGTCGGTACAAATGATGGGAAAACTACATTTGGATTTGTTTTGTCAAGACAAATACTTACTCAACCACGTGGATCTGAAAATTAAACTGAAAAGAAGTCGAGACGCTTTTGCTCTCTTGGCAGACGCGGCAAATTATAAAATCAAGATCAAGGAAATGGCTCTGTATGTGAGAAAGGTACAACTGAGTCCCGCCGTTAGAATGGGTCACCTGAAAGCACTGGAAAAGACCAGCTCTAAGTACCCCGTCAGACGAGTAGAAGTGAAAGTGGACACGGTACCTCGAGGAAACACGAACTACGTTCAGGACAACATGTTTTTGGGACAGCTTCCAAAAGAGACTCGTCATTGCCTGTGTAGACAGCGATGCTCTGAACGGTACTATTGGGGAAAATCCGTTCGATTTCAAACACTACAAGATCAATTTCGTGGCACTCAACGTTGACGGAAGACAGATTCCCAGCAAACCTTTACAACCAGATTTTAGCAACGACGGATACATCAGGAGTTACATGGGGTTGTATACCAGTACCGGAAAGATGTTCCAGGACGAGGGAAATACCATTTTCAGGGAAGATTACGGAAAAGGCTACACCCTGTTTGGGTTTGATCTCACACCCGACATGTCTGAAGTTGGAGCCTTTCAGCTTATAAAACAAGGCAACTTGAGAGTGGAGATTCATTTCGCAGAAGCCCTTGCAGCTACCATCAACGTGATCATGTATGCAGAATTTGACAACGTCATCGAAATCGATAGAAACAGACAAGTCTTGTTTGACTACAGTGCTTAGATGAACACGTTAGAGATCGACCACGTACTGAAAACACACCCGAGTACCAGAAACGTTTTCAAAGGAGTGTATGCCAGAAACAGACTACCCAGAAGATTAAACGTACCCTCGGCCTTGATAGGGAACACGGACCCGGACGATCGACCGGGAACACACTGGGTAGCCCTATACATAGATGCAAATTTTAGAGGAGAATATTACGACCCCACAGGAAGACCACCCTTTTTAAGGGATTACGTGAACTTTATGAACAAACATTGCACGAGTTGGACTTACAACACCATCAGAGTTCAAGAAGAAGGCTCCACTGTATGCGGACAACATTGCATCTATTACCTGATACACAGATGTAGAGGTCAATCCATGACGGACGTCACAGGCTCGCTGAAGAACCCCAAAGAAGCAACGGACACAGTCAAGACTTTCGTGTATCGTCTCATCAATAAAGCTTAGAAAATGTACTTGGCGTTTTGTTATAATGTATTTAGCCCGTATGACGAATAACATTTTTATTTACGAAAACAAACAAACAAACAAACAAGAACATGTATAGAAAATGCAGTCATACACTTAACACCGAGTCAATTAGTCAGCAAAACGTCACCATGATTCACTAATAATAACCTTACCACGCCATTCACGGATGGTTTCCAGTACATTATATTCCTTTAAGATATATTCCCCAAATACTAATGTCGGAATGTGCCGTGATACTCCTAGTCGAAATCGGGTCCGTTGGGATTACATTCACCACAATATATAGCTCCCTCTACGTTTTGATGTGTAAACTGACAGGGTAGCATGTTTTTTAGTTCGGGTAACAAGGTAGGCAACACTTTATCCACATCCTTTAATTTGTCGTATTGTTCAAAGTCCAGGGTCACCCCTTGAGGCGTGGGGTGTTGTTTGTTATCCAAGGGAGATAACCAATAATATGATACGAGGCATACCTGTTGTGTGATAGGCAATGAACTGCCTCGTCAATATCGTCCAATACGTACTCCAGTTGCGCCCAACGAATCAAGGGGAAACACATTTCTATTGCTCCTTTTCTAAGAGTGATTTCTTCTCTTTCCACCCTCAGATACACTTCTCCACCCAGATGAAAACGAGAATGTTCCGGAAAACAAACTTCCATGTCTTCCTTGTCGGGGTCGGTTAGCACCGATACCAACTCGTTCTTGTTGCGGGCCAACAGCGCATAACAGAAAGCGTGAAACGCTTTAGGTCCTTTTCCTGGTAATAATTCTAACAGGGCCCTATTCCTTCCTTTTAGGGTAGGTTGTCGAGTAATGAATTCTCGCTGCTCCTCGTCTACTATCTGTTGTTGACGGAGTTCATCCAATATGTCGTCAACCGGGGTTTCATTCACCAATAACACGTAATTTTTGGTCAAGGCAGCATTGTGTTCTCTTTGCATCTGAAACATAAAAAAATGTATTTTTAACAAGGGAATACCGTTTTAACTTGGATATCGCAAGACAATGCAAATTCACGAATTAGTTCTAAATAAGTATTCCAATGTACGCCTGCGAGTCCACGTCCAATGCGATGTGGGATAGTTACAGTTTGAACGTTTAATGTACGCAGTAATTTTACTCTTACAACACATTTAAAATATGTTTGATAGTTAAAAAAATATTAAAGGACTTACCTTCAAATGATAAATATCCAAGTTTATAAAGGTAGTCAACAATGCTTCCGGTTACCTCTAGAATTGCTGAAGAAGTGATTGATTTTGAATTTGAAAAATACAAGTACAGGGTCCTTCTCCGATTGGTTGGTACTGTCGAAGGTTTTCATTGGTTCCGTTTTACCCTAACACCAGTTCTCATTGGTTCATCAAGTCGAACGATTGAGCGAATTCATTGGATAAAAAAGACGGCTTCCGATTGGTTCTTAGGATCAATCGATAAATTTTCGGTGGGAAACGCTCCCATTGGTCAAATTGAATTTTGGCGCGACAATTTGAATTTGGGCGGGACATTTTGAATTTTGGCTGGAAAATTTGAATTTTGGCGGGAAGATTACTTCCGGTTCATCTCTTCCGGTTCCGGTGACGTGGTGTCACTTCCGGTGACTTCCGGTGACGTCACTTGTCACTGCTCCCCATCGCTCCCCCGCAAATACGGCTTGAGCTGTGCCTATATACTACTATCTTAATAAGGTGTTGTCCGCGACCTTTTCTCGGGAGTATACTACACACAGCAATCTGTGACTTCGGGAAAGTTTGTTTTATTTTGGAGATCGCTTGTGTTGCAGTGATATTGATCTGGGGTCTGGTGTTCAACTTGTCGTTAACCCTAACGCTGCGTTAAATTTTTCTTAATCATGTGATTAAATTTAATCATTGCGTTAGTTGTTGTTCAACTTGTCGTTAGATTTAATCATTCACTAATCTGTCGTTATAACTAATCGACCTACAAGGGCTGTGTTAAATTTTAATCATTCGATTAAATATGGCCGCCAATGCAGCATTTAATATGCCAAGAGTGAGAAACAATAGACATTTTAGAGGAACAGACCCTCTGTCCATGGACTACAGTGATGAGCAGCTGAGGCAGCGGTTTCGCTTTGGTAGAGAAACTATTGATCACCTGGCGAATGAACTGAGAGGTAGTTTGGAAAGACCCACAGCCAAGAGGACAGCCCTGAGTGTTGAGCAACAGATTATGATTGCCCTAAGATTTTATGGCAGTGGGACCCAGCTGCAGGTGGTTGGTGATACTCTCGGTTTCGACAAATCAACGGTTTCTCGGGTGGTGGATTCAGTTACAGATGCTCTGGTGGCTAGGAAAGACCAACACATAAAGTGACCAATGGAAATTCAGCAATTAAATACTATAAAGGAAGGGTTTTATAAGAAGGCACACTTTCCAAGTGTTATTGTTTGTGTTGATGGTACTCATGTACGAATCCAGGCACCGACAGAAGATGAACCCAGCTATGTGAACAGAAAAGGGTATCACAGCATCAACGTGCAGGGTATTTGTGATGATCATGGTATGTATATTGTAACTAATTATTCCATGTAGCGAAATATAAACTGATTCTTTTCACTCTTCTGTTTTGATTTCCGCTAATATTATAAACATCCGGTTACAACTTACATCCCATAATATAAGTAGGCGGAGTTAAAAATCATAACAGAAATGTAAGGTCATGATCGAGGTCGATCAACACATTTTTTAAGTTTTATAGAAAGTACGACTACATATCTAATCATTCATGAATTTTAATAATCATTTACTCTTTAAAATAACACTGCATCATACCTTACAGATTTATATTTAAATGCCGTATTTAAATCCGGAATAATAACATAGAAATTACATTTTTTAAATGACACTCCACTTCCGTTGTTTACATCTGATGGAGCCAAAGGGTTGACAGTGATCCATGCAGTTTACATTTACATCTACCACAGACTATTAGCATTCAGAGTGCACATTAATGGTGAAAATCATTCAAATTTGACAGTAAATACCTCAAACAGCTGTCGATAGTATGTACTGATTTTTGGTGGCAATGTCGAACTAGACTAAGGACCTAAACCCAGGACCGATGTCTAAATATTCGTGGCAATTTTTTATAAACCAGTTCGATTGAATCAAAAAGGCATTTAAGGCATCACATGTGATAACTGCAATTTATTTATAGTACCGATATTCATCACTGGCCTGCATGTGAAGCTTGCAATACACCAAACCACACCTCAATATTCTATGCAATCTGGGACTATTATACTGACAGTATGATAGTCCAGATACAATCAATTATATCAGATGATAACGAATTTTGCCTGTTGTATGAAACTAATTGTACTATAATGAAAACTCTCACTACACCAGCTTTAATGATAGTTTATCAACCATCAATAGTCCACTTGCTTTATCATCTCCAAGGCAAAATGGGAACAATAGAAACAACAAACTAAACAAAATATCTTTTTTTTTCAACGACCACTATTTAAATTGTCCAGTCATAGTATGTTATTGCACAGTCCTCATCATTACTTAGTCAAACTGATGATAGATCACATCTGATTTCATAAGGAAACGAATGGACCATTTAAATGTTAGTCTGGTTGATCCATACAAAATTTCCCCCTACCTTTAATTTGTTGGTCTTTAATGTATTTGTTTATTTGTATTGTCAATATATAATTTATTCATACATAAAAATGTATGTAACCAATGATCCTAACTAAGGTAAATCCCACAATATGACTTCTAAAATAAAACACTTTTTTTTTAATTGGAGCTAAGATAAATTCCAGGGCATGCTTTTAAATATATATGATTGATTGATTGATTGATTGATTGGTGTTTAACGTCCAGCTATATTCAGGACAATTAAATATATAGAGAAAAAATAGTCATTTAATGTATTATACATATATTTCTATCTACTTTAATCTAGGCTTGTTTACCAATATAAGTGCCCGATGGCCAGGGTCAACCCATGATTCACATGTATTTAGGACATCTGCCATTGGTATTCACCTACAAAACAGGTACAGGGGAATATATCAAGGTGTTCTTCTGGTTGACAGTGGGTATCCATCCTTCTTACACCATACAGACAACCAGTGGAGATTAAGGAACAACGCTTCAACAGCAGCCATGTATCAACCAGATCCACAATAGAGAGAACATTTGGAATTTGGAAGAAAAGATTTAATCTGATGCACTCGGAGGTATTATGACAAGCAATATTTATTTATGAGTCAATTCAGAAAATGAAGCATTTTTATGGAAAGGGTTACAATTTTGAAATCTGCACAATTTTATTTCCATCTAATTTAGGGAACAACCATGGTCACTGTCATCTCTGTTTCTCGTGACGTCATTTGTTCCAAGACACAAGATCACCTTTCCAATGTGTGTGTTAGGTGGTTTGATTTTGGAAGTGGCCAAGCTTATACATTGTTCGACATTGTCCAGTGTAGCACCGGACACCGATGCATTGATAGTGTTTTGATGAAACTGACCCAGACGTTTAGCATTTGAAGCTCCCATAATAATGTTGACATTGCTATCTCTACTTTTTGTTATGTCAGATTTTTTCTGGACTGTTTCATTATTGTTTAAATTATGTCTGTCTACATGAAAAGTTTCGTTAAGATTTATTTGTGCGTCCTCTTGTGTTGTTTGTTGTCCTTCTAGGATTTCCGAGGCATAACTCCCATAATCGCGTCGTGCCTTTTCAGTAATATATTGTTCACAATTATTTCTAGAGTGACCGCTTTGCTTGCAGAAAGAACAAACGGGCTCATTGTTACAGTCTCTATCAATGTGTCCCATTTGATTACAGTTGTAGCAACGTACAACGCGAGCAGGTTTGTGTATACAAAGATAAGAGGGATGGTCTGTCGTCCTGCAATATTTACACTCTGTGCGATTGTTGTCGGCAAAGATTCTAACTTCAAATCTTCCGAAATTGGTTTTATTTGGTAAAGTTTTGTCACACTTCAACATTTGTAAGTATCTTGATCCATTTTCAATGTTTGTATATATACCCCATGCGCACGGACTCGGGGATCATTTGACCATACTGAAGCATTTGGGTAGCTACAAAGCAGTTTTGAACCTCGTATGGCATATCTTTAATGGTGACATTTTTAATAGTTTTCTCAACATCTAAAAATGAGACTGACCTGTTTTTGAGAGTTAATCCATTAATAATCAGTTGATCCTTCGTTTCAGAATCATCCAATGATACAATACAACTGTTTTCCGTCAATTGCACAGATTTCACTTTATCAAGGTCTATTGTTTCTTTAAGTTGATCTGTAATCGTTTCGTGTGATATCCCTTTAAAAGAATTTTGTACTAAACTGTACAGATAGGGCTCTTTTTATAAAGGCCATGTTTTAGAGTCTTGAGTATTCAGGATTGAACACAAGGTGTATTTGATAAAAGAATAAATACACATTTACCGATCGAAAGTCGATTCTATCTTAGCGTATCTAGATAGATATATCAAAGATGTGCATAATCCCAAAACATGGGCTCGAAAAGTTTTGTAGAAACTACAAATAACCAGATGTTTTAGAGACACAAATTTAAACAACTCCATTAACTAAGGGACATAATCCCTCCTCAAACAGAATGATACAAGACATAATACAATATGTAGACGAAGAAAATAAAGAAGGCATAATAGTTTTCTTAGACCAAGAAAAAGCTTTCAATAGAGTTGAATGGGGGTGGGTAGACTTCGTGTTAAAAGCATTTAACTTTGAGAAAAAAATTAGGGGGTGGATTCAAATGTTATTTAAATATGCTACAACATCCATAAAGACAAATGGATTTGTTTCAAAATTTTTCTCCATATCTCGCTAATGTAGACAGGGGTGTCCCGCCGCACCGCTAATTTAAATATTGCAAGCCAAGCCCATGGCATGTGCAATTAGAGGAAATAATGATGCAATTAGAGGAAATAATGATATAAAGGGGATTAAATTACCAGGCGAACCTAGTGGGAAGGAATTAGAAGCCAAAATAAGTATGTTTGCAGATGACACACAACTTTTCAATAAAGATGAACGCTCTGTTGAAAAATCTTTCGATATACTTTCAAAATTTGAAAAAGCATCCGGATCAAGAATTAATTGTAATAAAACAAAAGCTATTTCTATTGGCACTGCTCGAAATAGAAAACCAAAATTTAATAGAATATCATGGATTAAAGAAAATGTAAAAACTTTGGGGGTACATCATGGTTACAATGTTGACAATGATAAAATTTGGAAGGACATTATTGATAGAATGAAAAATTGTATACAAGTTTGGAAAGGCAGAAAACTTTCTTACAGAGGTAAAACTATAATTGTGAAAAATCTTTTGTTATCATATTGTGGATTTGAAATTGAAATGAAGGGCATTCCTGATAAATTTAAAAAAAGAAATTGGAACATTAATTTGGGACTTTATTTTATGTATATGGGAGGGGAAAGTTAATCAGATTAAAAGAGATGTATGCTGTTTAGATATAGAAAAGGGTGGAATGAGTATGGTTAATATAGATTCCTACATTGACAGTAGAAGAATCAAATTTATTGATCGTATCATTAAGGAACCAATTGAAAATTGGAATGTTATTGGAAAATATTGGTTAAGTAGACTTGATTTGAAATTTAATGAAACTTTTTTTATTTGTAAATGCTCAAATGTTTCATCCTTAAATGTAAACAGGTATCCCTTGTTTGATCAAAAATCAATCCAACCTTGGACAACATTTTTACAATGTGTACAAAAGGTGGAAACCAAAACAGATATCTTACATGTTAGATTATTTGGGAATTATAATATATCCTTCCAAAACAAACCTGTAATATTTTCTTCATTTTTAAGAAGTAATATAAAAACTATTCAAGACATATGGGATGAAAACACAAAACAATTCATAGATTGTGATTTATTATATTCTAAGCTGATAGACAGGAGAAATTGTATCTCAGAATACTCTAAAATTAAGAAATGTATTCCAAAAGACTACTTAAATTTATTAAAAAATGAAAATAATGATATAGATAACAAAACTAAAAGTAGAAATAAAATGAAATTGTTAAATAATTTAAAACTTACAGATATTAGAGGCAAAATCATTAATACAAAGGAGGTTAAGATTAAAATTATACAAACAACATTAAATAAAAAATCATTACCAAAATGTCAAGATAAATGGAATAATGTTTATAATGAAGAATTTCACTGGCCAAAAATTTGGATTATTCTTAAAAGACTGGACATCAGTAATAAAATTAAAGAATTCCAATGGAAATGCATCCATAACATTATTTACACCGAAAGTAGACTTAGAAAAATGAACCTATCAAATGGAAGATGCCACCTTTGTAAAGAATCGAACATTCAAGAAGATCTCCAACATTTGTTTTTTAAATGCATTATAACTAACCGATTCATATCAAACATCACAATTTTAATAAACACTTTAAATGTGGGAACTGTTAACTTAAATGAGAAAATATGATGTTTGGTTTCAATATGGGGGGTAAACAATGAATTTCTATTAAATACATTAATTTTTATATCTAAGTGGTCTATTTGGAAGACAAGAAACAAAGATAAATATGACCAAATTCACATCAACCAGAATGTACTATGTAATATATTGCTAACGGCTGATTGTAATGATACAATATATAAAACCAAAATCTTGACAATGCTATCAGTGATTAGTAAGTAGTTATAATATATGAGTACAATGAATGTAAGTAAATGTTATATGTTGAAGATATCATAAAATGCCTATATAGATTGACTTACATGTTGATTTTATAATTGATAAATTTAGTTGTATTTTTGAAATGGGATCATGTGGACTCTAATTAATCTCTTACTAACCCTGGGTAAGATATCTATTGTAAAACAGGGAATCTTAGATTATGTTATGCTTACATGGGCATTTAAGGTGTTTTGTTAACAGGCGAGTCAAACAATAAAGTATTAAGTTATTAAAAAAAAAGAGGAGGCAAACAAGCGGCATGGAAATCAATACAAAGATTGTTTATGGTTTATGCTCACTCCATACTAGCCAATCTCTGTCATGTAGTTCGCCATTCACCCTTTGACATCTAAGTATGCTTTGTGGAAATTCCTGGCCATTTTTGTCCTTTGGAAGAGTGTTGGGTAAGCCTATGTGGCATTTGATGACATATTCTTCTATGTCTGGGTTCGAAGGGCATTCTTCCTGTAAGAGGCCAATGTCAAGGGAGGTGGCATTGGTGTGTTTTGTGTCATTATGATTAGAACCTCGGTTCCTCTGATATCTCTTGCGATTCTTTCTTTCATTGTTTTACTCTGATTCGTCTGGTCATTTGAATTACAACCACTAGAGCTTGCTTCACCCGCAGTCCCATCACTGGCTACTTCATCTAACTCCACATCTGTCGGTTTGTCATTATCAATTCCAGCTGTACTAAATTCAGGCTGTATATTGCTACTTGAAGCTGCATCATCTGTAATAGATTTATTCACACTTACTTAAAACAGGGTTTTTCATTTTCTTCACGTTGCTTTCTCTCCTCCCCCTTCTGCTCACCGTACTTGGATGCTGAGAAATGGCAAATTTTCCTTTTATATGTAATTAACCTTTTAGAAAATGTATTAAACAGATCTTAGTTGGCCCTGTTTGCAGATGATGCTAAACTGCTTAAACATCATAAACACGTCTGTCGTCTGACGTCACAAACCTAAGCGACTGTTTTTCTCCAGGAAGATATAATTCTCTTTTAAAATGGAGTGGCGCTTGGCAACTAAATTGCAATGTAAAAAAAGTGTTCTGTTTTATCCATAGACAAAAATAATTTAGTCAAGTTTAACTATGAAATGTATGTCAACTACTTCCAACAAGTGACTGATATCGGCGTAATTTTAGAGAGCCACATCACGTGGACTCCATCAATAGCTTCTGTGTTGTGGTGTCCAAAGTCCTATCATACTGTAATTTCTATAAAGAAGCAAATGATTTATGTTTTTCCACAAGTCTCTTCATAACCTCATATATTTCAATATTCGCAATCGTAAATTCGTAGCATAGTCTCATTCCACACTCTCACTCTCAGAACACATTTAGTCTAAGTCTACAACATTTTTATTTGGAAAAGCAAAGGGTAAAAACAATTTGAGCAGAACATTTTACTCCGATAGGATTCCGAGGCTTTGGAAAAAATTCACAAGAGGAACCCTCGTGCCTCGTTTTACCCACTTGCCGTCGTAAGAATACTAATAAGTTTAAAGTTAAACTGAAGTCAGTATGCCAAAATTTAGTAGAAACTACTTTTGATACCAACAGCTATTGTAGGCTTACTTTGGTCAGTTGACTTGTGCATGTCCGAGATGTCATTCTTTTTTTATCTCTCTCACGACATCTTTTGTGCCTACCCGCTCAGCATACCTTCATTATAATTTGTTTAATTTGCATGTTGCAATGTGTGACAATGACAATGTGATGACTGACGAAGTGAAATAAAAAAAGAAAAGAAATAAAGGCTCACCTGAACGGAATCAATTGAGTTTAACAAAAGTCTGATCCTGTCTACTCACCATTAATGTACCCCTCCCCTTGCAATCCCCGATCTGCTACTCTCAGAGGTAATTCTTAGGGACTTAGCCTGGGTCCCCATTTCCTATGTATTTGTCCATTGCAAATCACTTAGGCCTACATATTTCAGAGCCCTTATATGATAAAATTAGTGGGCCCCTCCACTTCAACCCTCGATCTGCCAGTGTCAATGGTTGTTCTTATGGGAGCCCAATCAGTCGGGCTTGGTCCTCATTTGAGTCATTTAATATACATTTACAAGTCGAAAATCACTAAATATATGTACATGGTGCAGTGCCCCATACACCGTAACAGAAAAATTGTTATACATCATCAAGGGCCCTATGAATGTCATTAGTGGGCTCCTTCCTGAAACCTGGGGCTACTGAAGAATGTTATATCCACTACACGAAATTGTGATTCACATATTCACGAAAGCACATATTTTATTTTGTTTGCCTTGCTCAAGGTACACCCTCGGTTTTTCCTCGTTTGGCTTGTGTGCTCCTTAATTCACGGGCCCCGGGACGCCGCCCCGGCTGACCCCCCTCTCCGTGGGCCTGCATGACAGAAAAAAGTATACCTGTAAAAATGGGGAAATTATCATTACAAGCATTTTTGGTAAATAGCCTGTATTTCCATAATTCAAAATAGACCAGTAAAAGTTATCTATTGTTTAGACCCCACAATGTACCAAGTTTAAATAAATTATTCATTTATATTATATTACAACATATCATTAACTGATCAATTACACAATATCCTATTCAAAGTGCTTGCAGTAGTTCAAATATATTGATTATATGCCTAATTTACTAAATATAGCCAAAAAAACAAAGTCACAACCTTGGACGATGACAAATCCACTGTATTGACATTGGTTGGTCACGATACTATAATGACGTAGCTTACTACTGACTAATTATTAAAATGTAATTTATTGAATGGCCATATTTGAAGGAACCATATTAGACGAACAAGGTATGTATATTTAAAAAGTTCGTATAGAACAAGAAAATTATAAATTTGTTTATAATTCCCACTTGTTTAATAAAACCTTGACTGGATGTCGTGTTGATGTTTGTAATTTATTTAAATTATATTCGTACTGTTTTTGATAATATGCGTCGTATAAAGTGGTCACAGTAATATTCTTAGTATTTTTCCATCTTTTCATGTTTTTACTGATGAGAAAAAGTTACTTTATTTATTACAATGTGAAGAATATGATATTGTAGAAATTATTGTGAGGGTATAATAGGAGAAACGAGTTGATTGATAACTATTTTTTTTCTTTTTATGATTTCTGTAAAATATATTTTTGCGTATTGTTTAAAGAATATTATGACAATTCATTGTACAATGTGATAGTTTCATGATAATTATAGATCACTATTATATGTTGTATTTTGATTGATATTTAAATCATATTTAAAATGTACCACCCCCTCATACCAAATGTCGTCAGGGAGGCATGCGTTTCAAACATGTATATGTACATTTTTGTGTAGTTTGATTGGATTTAATAGTTACTTTGTTTTGTGTTGTCCCTTGTATATGGATTTCAAACAAATAAAAATTATGTTCTGTTCTGTAATAATACACGTGATAGTTACAGTTCTACTTGTAGTAACTTAGATAATATACAGGATAGATATAATATAGGGGGTAAATGTATAAGGGAACACCATTCAACTTTTAATGTTGGGTGGGGAGGTCTGTGTTTTTCTGAAAAAAAATATATTTGTCGCCAAATTTTAAAGAAAAACTAATCTTACCTGAAAGATAAAACAAGAACAATAATATTAATATAATCAGACTCGAAACGAAAATCAGGTAAAATTTGACAGAAAAAGATTTAATTTGGTTTTTATTTCGTAAGGATATTTTTTGACAAGGAGGACATAGTCCCCACCTAAAGTAAAATGGTCTGTTTATACCGAATGCTTCCATGGCGATGAAATTATTTGTTATTTTCTAAACCAAAAGTAAAAACAAAGTTTCATATCTGACAGTTCCCTGTATAATTATGCAGGCGATAATATATTCTTGTATTCCGGGTATGATTTAGATAAAATTATAAACATCTTAGAAAAAGAGAGTCTTAATCTAATAGATTGGTTTACCTCAAATCAAATGCAAGCGAATCCAGATCCAACCAATTGCTATTGCTAAAAATACACAATCTAATAATATTGCTTATAATTTAAATGGTAATATTATAAAAACTGAGGAAGAAGTTAAGCCTTTTAGAGTAACAATTGGTTATGACTTAAAGTTTAACCCTCACTTCACAAATATCTGTAGAAAGGCTTCTGGGCAACTTAATGTATTAAAAAGAATGGGAAAATATTTAAATAGATTAGGCAAATTAACTATATATCACTTATTTATTCTAACAAACTTTACTACTGTCCAGTAATATGGCATTTTTGTTCTGAAGTTAACACTTAAAAGATGGAAACAATTCAAGAGAGAGAGCACTAAAATTTATACATAGCGAAAACCACTTTTAAATTATGTGTGTGCTACTGCTGTGTTTTAATTGCTTTCATATTAAAGTTTGGTTTTAAATTTCATGAACAGATTTTTAAATATGACATATGTGCTTTTTAGAATTATTGTGTGCATGTTTTGTTTTATTGTTTGTATATATATACATATTCTTATGTCGGATTTAAAGGTTCACTAGAGCTTGTGTTATAATTGTTTGATTCTTTCCGACTTTAAATCAAGCTTATTCTATTGTATTGTATTGTAAGTCACATTCTTGCCATTGCAAGTCGATGACTATTTTTTTTTAGGAATAACCAGGAAATTTCGGTTTGTGTGATATAAGTACAGAATAATGTACATACTTTTTTTATGTATATTCTGATATTGTAAATGAATTAATTATTATGCAAGGGTAAAATACGTCAATCAATCCATGGCGGACATAATAAATTGTGTAATGTATTCATTTTCACACACGTTTTTCTATTGTGTGTACAAAGATATTTTAAATAATAAGTATATATTTTCACAAGTAGGGACATAATATTTTTTTTCACATGAATTCGCAGCAAAAACCAAATTATATATATATATATATGTTACAGTACAAATTGGAATCCAGTAGGATCCGGAATCCTACTAGTACAAATTGGAATTCCAATTTCTACTAGTAGAAATTGGAATTCTGATTTGTACTGGATTTAAACCAGTATCAATCAGAATTCCAATATCTACTAGGACAAATCAGGATATCCAGATTTGTACTAGGAGGATCCTGGATCCTACTAAAGTTTCAGTAGGATTCAGAATATTACTGAATTTAAAGCTTAGTACGATTCTGGATATTACTGAATTGAAAAACATAAAAATATGTAAAATTTGTGAAATATAAAATAAGTCTTGTGCGATAATTTAATTACAAATAGTGAGAAAAATACATTTTAATACACTTTTGGATTAAGTTTCTTATTTATTACAACACTTGGTCAAAGTTTGATCAAAGTTTGCTTGTGAATAACATTGAATACCTCATCTCTTGTAACAACAGGACAATCACTTTTCAAGCAAATTAAAATGTCCATTTCCCCTATAGTAGTCTTCCTGAAGTTGTTTTTGGCCCAGTGTTTAAATTTTGCCCCCTCTTCTGTTTTATGTCCCTTCTCTTTGTCAAGGCAGTTTAGAATAACTTCATATCTAAGTCCAGAGAAAACAAACTTTTCTTTGTCACAATGCTTTGGAAGATTCTCTTCATATTCCAAACATCTCATATAAAATAATTCCTTGTGGTCTTCCATTTCATTTTCACTTGCAATGAATTTAGAAATGATTACAATTCACGAGGCGAGTTAAAAAGTTATGTGACTGTCCTGTCAGGACAGCCTTTAGGGGGGATTAAGTATTAATTAAAGATCAGTGATCATTGATCATACAAGAACATTTATTTAGCTTTTACTGATTTTACCTAAGGGACATAGAAGATTTGTATTAAAAAAGTGTTCATATTTATTTTCTCATGTTTCTCCTTTTTTCAATTTTTTATTTCAGTAGGATCCTGGATACTCCTAGTACAAATCTGGATATCCTGATTTGTCCTAGTAGATATTGGAATTCTGATTTATACTGGTTTAAATCCAGTACAAATCAGAATTCCAATTTGTACTAGTAGAGATTGGAATTCCAATTTGTACTGTAACATATATATATATGTGTGTGTTTTGGACATGAAAAAAAAATCGGTATTTTTTTTTCAAACCTTAGTAAAATTTCTTTAAAAAAATTTTAAAAGTGAAGGGTCGGATTGATTATTCTTTGTATCTTTCAGGTAAAGGTTTTTTTTATAAACTTTGACGTCAGAAATGAACCCCCCCAGAATGGCGTCCCTATGGTTATTTTAGTCTTCGACAACATAAAAACATTGTGGCCGATGAGGCACTCTATAAAAAGCAGGAAATAACTACAAAAACAGTTATATCTTCAATCTATAAAGAACGAGAACACTACTATTTTTTTATAAAATTAAACAAGGCCACTATGTTATTTTTTTTTAGCTTTCCAACTTTATATTTCCAGGTGTATGAATGAATAAAATAGGGCTTCGAAAACAGAAATACCCAATTACAGGCGAAAAGGAGAAAACTGAGAAAAAAAATGGAGGTTATGATTATGAATAGTGGTGGCAAAGACGTGGGTGACAAACCAACAGACAAGAGGAAACAAGTGGTGTATGATGTTGTCACTAACACACATCCCGCATTAACTCTAATTCAAGAGTTTAAGTGGAAAGGTATTAATAGTCCAGCTTGGAAAGGTTACAACTGGCCTATGGAATTAAAGTACACTGGTCATTATAATGCTAGTATTCTCTTCGATAGAAATGAAGTAACCTTGGAAAGAATTCCTGAACAATGGATATACGATACTCTTGAAGAGCTTTTCAGAATGGGAGACATACCGCAAGGGTTTACACCGATTCCAAGGATGTGTCTTAGAAAGGTAAAGACGAAAGGAATCGTTGAATTTATCTGTATTTCTTGGCATGGGAGACACAATCATGCAAGGTTAAAAGATCTAATAGAAGAATTCCAAAGCTTGTTAAAATACGTTTTAAAACTCTCACAGAGGCTATTATTGCCAGTATTTTTAGCTGGTGACTTCAACGTAAAAATTAAGGACATTAAGACACTGGTATCACCACCACTTGTCTTACACAAATATAAACCAACAGAAAGGCGGAAACCAGAAAATATAATCGATTTCTTTATTACTTCTGAAACATTGGTAATCTCCGACATTACTGTTCGAACACTGCAGTCAGAAACAGACGTTGTGGACGTTCTTTCACTTTTTGATCACGACCCTGTGGTAGCATTCATAGATATCAATACACCTACATACATTCATAACACCACTACATTTATACCACCCAATACATGCATTAATAGCACCCGACACATTTATACTAATAAAATGTTCTGAACAAAAAGCCAGGTTTAAGAAATCTGTTTTAATGTCGTAATTGGGGTAAATAATTAGATTTTTTAACATTGGGCGGGTCAGCATTGAATTCTTTCCTGGATGGAAGAAAACCAAACAGCGACGTATTTCCTTTGTTCTAGGCTATTTACGTATGATATTATGAAAAATTTCAACTGCAATATATCTTTATAGTTTTTAAATCAAAGCTTAGGTCTTATATTTACAAACATTTTTTAAAATTAAAATAACGACCTGTGTGCCTTTAAAGCACCCCATACATTTATAACACGAATACATTTATAACACCCAATAAATTTATAACACAAATACATTTATAACACCCCATACATTGATAAGACCCCATACATTTATAACACCAATACATTTATAACACACCATACATTTATAACACCCAATACATTTATAACACACCATACATTTATAAGACCCCATACATTTATAACACACCATACATTTATAACACCCAATACATTTATAACACACCATACATTTATAACACCAATACATTTATAACACCAAATACATTTATAGCACACCATCCATTTATAACACACCATACATTTATAACACACCATACATTTATAACACCAATACATTTATAACACCAAATACATTTATAGCACACCATCCATTTATAACACACCATACATTTATAACACACCATACATTTATAACACCAATACATTTATAACACCCAATACATTTATAACACACCAATACATTTATAACACCCAATACATTTATAACACACCATCCATTTATAACACACCATACATTTATAACACCAATACATTTATAACACACCATACATTTATAACACCTAATACATTTATAACACCCAATACATTTATAACACCAATATATGTATAACACACCATACATTTATAACACCCAATACATTTATAACACCAATATATTTATAACACACCATACATTTATAACACCCAATACATTTATAACACCAATACATTTATAACACACCATACATTTATAAGACCCCATACATTTATAACACACCATACATTTATAACACCAATACATTTATAAGACACCATACATTTATAACACCCAATACATTTATAACACCCAATACATTTATAACACTCCATACATTTATAAGACCCCATACATTTATAAGACACCATACATTTATAAGACACCATACATTTATAACACCCAATACATTTATAACACCCAATACATTTATAACACTCCATACATTTATAAGACCACATACATTTATAAGACACCATACATTTATAAGACACCATACATTTATAACACCCAATACATTTATAACACTCCATACATTTATAACACCCAATACATTTATAAGACACCATACATTTATAACACCCAATACATTTATAACACACCAATACATTTATAACACCCAATACATTTATAAGACCCCATACATTTATAACACCCAATACATTTATAACACTCCATACATTTATAAGACACCATACATCTATAACACGAATACATTTATAACACCCAATAAATTTATAACACCAATACATTTATAACACCCCAGACATTTATAACACCCAATACATTTATACCCCCTATATTTAACTATGAAGTGTCTGTCTCACAGAAAACCATGCAATATAAAAAAAAAAAATGTAACAAAGCTAATCTCAGTAAGAAAAAAAGTTATACATTTTGTAAATATATCCAACACAGCTAATTATAGACCGGTCTCCTTAACAGCCATCTGTGGTCAAATGCAAGAAATATTATACATGTATGTAGCAACATTATGGACCATCTATCGACATACCAGATTCTATCTGACTGTCAGCATGGTTTCAGAGCAGAGTAACAGGTCAAAACGCCCCCACTACCAAAACGTTCACACTTTTTACCAAAACGCCCCCCTTTTTTTTTTACCGAAACGCCCCCCGTTTTCTTTTACCAAAACGCCCCAATTTTTTCCAAAATAAATCATTATAAGAAAATATTTTTTTGTGAATCAAATGTTTATAAATGTCTTCCCACGATTCGTTTTGTTCGAATATTTTGTTTTTGTTTTATTATATTTTTATTAATCTCTTTATTAAAATTATGAATTTAATTAATAATGATTGCATTTAATTAAATTTATGTTTCATTAATTATTACAATAATTGTAAGCCTTTATGCGTGCCGATGGTCTTTGATGTGCTTAATTACCGGTGATAAAGTAAAAACACATACAAGCCAATGTATTGTGAAAAACAAAAGTACAAAGCCAGCAAAAGAATTTTGAGAAGTTTAAGCTTTGATAACAATGGCTTGATCAAGCCCTACTAGAAATTATACATACCACATGATTCTGACCTGATAACATTTTCCATTTATCATGGAAAGGGAATGTTATATAAGTTGTAATCAGGTAGTTAGACCACGACAGGAGGCAGTCCAGTGCGATGGGTGTGACAAGTGACAACGCAGAACATGCCATACTGGCATAACTAGAGATACATTCAGACGTTTAGTCCAAGGTCTCGAGACCTTGACCTGGTGGTGTGACAGCTGTTACCCAAGACCAACAACAGAGAGTATCAGACTCTCTACACAGATAGACATCTCAGCAGTGGATCAACCAGATTCAGATACAGACGAACATGACCTGCCTGGTGGATCATTCAACATTAGTCTGCGTCTGCATTGGACACTGCCACTGTTCACCAAGAAGAGTGAGTTAAATAAGATTTAAGATATAATAAAAAATGATTGAGAGCAATGTTTACCTATGCAAAAAATGTATTATAACAAAAAAGGTTTGAGAGCAATTTTTAGCTACATAATAAACAAAACATGGATTGAGGGCAATTTTTAGCTATATAATAAACAAAACATGGATTGAGGGCAATTTTTAGCTATATAATAAAAAAAAAAAAAATGGATTGAGAGCAAATGTTAGCTATATATTGAACAAAAAATGGATTGAGAGCAAATTTTTAGCTATATGATAAAAAAAATAGATCGAGAGCAATTTTTAGCCATATAATAAAAAAAAATGGATTGAGAGCAATTTTCAGCTATAAAATAAACAACAAAAAATGGATTGAGAGCAATTTTTAGCTATATAATAAAAAAAATGCATTGAGGACAATTGTTAGCTGTTTAATAAAAACAAAAAATGTATCGAGGGCAATTTTTAGCTATATAAAAAAAAAAATGGATGGAGAGCAATTTTTAGCTAAAAAAAAATGGATTGAGAGTAAATTTTAGCTTTATAATAAACAAAAAGTGGATTGAGGGCATTTTTTAACTATATAGTAAAAAAAAAATGGATTGAGAGCAAGTTTTAGCTATATAATATAAAAAAAAGGGATTGAGAGCAATTTTTAGCAAAAAAATGGATTGAGAGTAATTTTAGCTACAAAATAAAAAAAAAATGGATTGAGAGCATTTTTTAGCTATATAAAAAAAATGGATTGAGAGCAAGTTTTTGCTATTTAATAAACAAAAAATGGACTGAGAGCATTGTTTTAGCTATATAATAAACAATAAAATGGATTGAGAGCAATTTTTAGCTATATAATTAAAAAATGGATTGAGAGCAAGTTTTAGCTATATAATAAACAACAAAATGGATTGAGAGCAAATTTTAGCTATAAAATAAACAAAAAATGGACAGAGAGCATTTTTTAGCTATATTGTATTTTATTTATTATTTTTTATCTTTCAGAACCATTGTCGAAGACATCATACATGATGTTAACTCAGCAGAAGATGCATTGACGTTTACCATTGTGGTGTTAGGTACTCAGAAAGGCTAAATAAAACTTGTTGACAGCCATGGGTATACCTACAACGTAAAGGTATGTTGATATAGCCTCTAAGATGTAGAGTTATTTTGATTAAAATGTATTTTTCTATAATATAATATCACAATCCAAACTACTAGTATATGTATACATTTATTACGTGGGTTCGCATCAAAAGTAAAACACAGATGTCCGTTATATACATATAAGAAAAACAAACTTACTATAGAAATCAAGAAAAGATAAAACCATAAATTGTATACAGAAGTATGGTCTTGCAGTAAGTTCAGTTTGTACTCATTTGTCTTTTTTATACAGTGCATTAATAATATACGAATAAATACAATAACCATATAGAAATATTGATCCATGATAACTACAATATTGTGTAATACAACTACGACAAACGACATGTCAATATTATTTTACAAATTAATCATGGATTATGCAAAGTAAAATTTAAACCAGTTCATTACAACTACAACAAAATAACATGCAATTAAAAATGTTGTGGTAATACATGTACCTATACATGCCAATATTTTTACAATATCATATAAATTTTATTATTGCATAGCATACTTATTACTGTCTTCTCTTACAGTTTGCCTACTTCAGACGTGATGATGTGTTTAAGTTCTGTCGGAAGTTGATGTCACTGCCATACCTGCATGCACCACACATTATACCAGCCTTCCAAATGCTAATCCAAGGGGTAGATGATCCAGTCCTTACGAAGCTGGTTGACTACATAAGGAAGACATGGATCACCAACACAGTCTACCATATTACTTCATGATGTGTGCTTGGTCAGCCAATACGCACCAACAACGACGTTTAGGGATGACATCGGCGTCTCAACAAGAAGGCATGTGACCAGACTCCACCATTTTATGATCTAGTAGCACTTCTGTATGCTGAGGCCACTCTACTACCGATACAGATTAAGTTGATATCTGAAGGTAAACTGTCACGTCACCAGAGACAACAGTATCGTACCAACTCAACCAGCATAATGCAAATGTGGGACCAGTATTCCAACAAGGAGGTGACTACAACTCAGCTTCTAAAGAGATGCGGCCGTATCAACGGTTCATTTTTGGACCATTGATCTTCACAAACATTTTGTAGTGCTTATATTAACATAAATATGTGATTTATTGTTTTCTCAAGCAAACAAAACAAAAGGTTGATCTACTCTGGTTGTACATATACTTCTGATTATGACATCTAAGTTTATATTGTTTATTGATAGTGTGGAACTTTTTCAAATCTTATTCATAGTTATGGATTTCTATTCTTTCATAATAAGTTTGATTCTGAAGGATTTATTTGCTTTTACAACTGATCCATTCATTTTATATTTTGAAGCAGGAAACACATCCAAAAACAACGATTTAAGTCATTTAAGTTAGACAGAAATTAGTACCCTTTTCCAGAAGGGCTATATTTAATTTGTTACCGCAATCGTATGGTGGTTAACTTTTCATCTTCCCTATAAAATCACTGCCTATTACCACTAAAGTCAAACACTTCGATTCCTGCTCATAGCGAAATATACTCTACAACCACGTGTGACAATGTTAGTCATTAACTTGAGGCAGTTGGACGAGTTTCTCCGGGTACTACGGTTTCCTTCACCAATAAAACTGACCATCATGACATAAATCAAATATTGTTTAAAATGGCATTAAACATCTGTTATAGTGTAATCGTAATCCAAAGTATCTTGAGCACGGTTGCCTGTGGAAGTTAATTTATCTAGTGAAATTTAATTCTTATCTTTTCCTTTGGAGCACGTTGGCCTGTAGAAGTTAAATTAACTAGTGAAATTTAATCCTTATCTTTTCCTCTGGAGCACGTTGGCCTGTAGAAGTTAAATTAACTAGTGAAATTTAATTCTGATCTTTTACTCTGGAGCACGTTGGCGTGTAGAAGTTAAATTAACTAGTGAAATTTAATTCTTATCTTTTACTATGGAGCACGTTGGCGTGTAGAAGTTAAATTATCTAGTGAAATTTAATTCTTATCTTTTACTCTGGAGCACGTTGGCGTGTAGAAGTTAAATTATCTAGTGAAATTTAATTCTTATCTTTTACACTGGAGCACGTTGGCGTGTAGAAGTTAAATTATCTAGTGAAATTTAATTCTTATCTTTTCCTTTTCTATGTTGTTTGTACGTTTGTTATTTTGTATACCGATATCGATTGTCCTTGTAACTAAAAACCTCTACTGATTTAGGTGTCATGCTTGTGGTCAACACGACGGATGACACGTGTGGAGCAGGAACTGCATACCCTTCCAGAGAACCCGAGTTCAACCCCCGTGTCTTTTTTTTTTCATTATATTATAATTTATTCAAAATCTCCTGTTTACAATAACCTTGATGGCGCAGGAGCGCACATCAAGGGTCCCTGTTTTACATCAATTTCACTTGTCCAGGGGTAGCAAGTGAAAAAAAAGAAACAAAAAAGTCCACTTAAACCTATTTCATATTCATTTGCTTTTACATTTCATCATAATATACACAATTAGACGATACAATTATTACCATTCATTAGCTATATGTTCATAAATAATAAATAATCATATGTTATTCCGAATAAGTTCTAATTTGTTTTTATCAATTTCATTAATATGAGAAGTTTGTAATGTGCATTGTAAATGTTTTTTTAAATTATTTTTCCAAGTGTTAAAAATTGTTTGATTTCCAATTCGGGATTGGTTATATTTCACCTTATTACGTATTTTCCATATTTCCCACTTTGAAATAAATATTATGGTATTAAAAATGACGTCTACATAACCCCCATGTTTTTAGTAGAGTTCGTGTTGCTCGATCTTTAGTTTTTTTTGCATAGTGTTTTGCAGATCGTTATTTATTTCTTTTCTTTTCTTTTCGTCAATATGTTGCATTTTTGTGTGTGTCCTTCGACTTATGGCTTCCGATTATCCCTTTGGTATCTTCAATTTTGTATTATCGCTATGGAACCTTTAAACCTCTTTACGTTAGTTTCAAGACACATCGATTGTCAGTAAAAACAAAATAAAACTTTTATTTCATTTGCCTTCGCCTGATCTATGAATTTTATTTTGATTTTGTTGAGCAAAAATGTATGGTATTGACATAGAAATGGACTACTGCAATTTTGTTCCATAACCCATATTTAGAAGCAAAATGAAATAATTAAAAGAAACATCCTATTTAAATCTTCCAAGTGTTTCATAGTAAGGTGGTAGTAATAGTAAATTAGACCTTTTAAGCTAATTTTATTTGAAATAATCAGCTATTCTATTTCCAAAAAAGAAGCAAATACAAATATCAATTCTTGTGTCTTGAAAAAAAAAAAAAAAACAACAACAACAACAACAACACATTTTAGACTGATTAAGCTGATTTATCTAAGAAGTCAACACATTGTATAGTATTCAGAATTAAAATTGTAGCATTTGACCATTCAAACAAGGAAAGAGATAATATTTGTTGTCACATAATTATACATATAGTACAATCCCAACATCTTACGTATGAGACAAAAGTTCGCGAATATTTATTTTGCTGTGGATTTCATTTACATTTAATATAGAAAGTAATAAAATGTATCCTTCTGTTTTAAGTTTTCTACTTTTTATTTTATTTTATTATTTTATTATTTTTTATTTTTTATTTTTTTAACAAATGTGACTGTTTATTTAACTTATTCTTGACAAAATGGGAACAGTGAAGTTTGGGAAGAAAGAGCAAAACACTTTTACACATCTATAAATCTTTTGGATGGATATTATAAGGAGTTAAACCCATCAGTGTATAAGAGATGTAATGATGCAAAAAATGCAAGTCAGTAAAGGAAGAGAAAATGTTTACCTATCGTATGAGATAAAAAAAAGTCTGAAGTATGGGAAGTTTCAGATTGACTTTGATTGATTGATTGATTGATTTTTGGTGTTTTAACGCCACTTTCAGCAATATTTCAGCTATATCATGGCGACCAGTTTTAATGGTGGAAAAAGCCGGAGTACCCGGAGAGAACCACCGAACATGGGCAAGCAACTGGTAAAACTTTATCACTTGCGAGTCGAGTGCAACCTTTTGTGTATTTAACAAAGTCGGGCGAGAACCCACGCCGTATTGGTGATAGTCTTCTATGAGTTGTTAGGTAATCCAACTACCTAACTCATTGAGCCACCCGGGCTCTCATTGACTTTGAGGCCATGTTAGTACTACATTAATTGGTGATAGCCAAAACCAAAATTATTTATACTTAGGTACCTTGATACCATTCAAGTTAAAAGTAAGACCTTATATTTCAAGTATGTACTTTTCATGGAAATAGGTCTTACGTATAGGACAGCATGGGTTTCGAAAAATATCTTTTGAAACTTTGAAGACTTGAATTAAAACAATTGTCAGAATTCTTTCCATTCTTTCTAATCACAGTTCTTCCTCACACTCTCAAGTGATAATAACTGTATATTATAGATAAATAAGAAGATGGCATTCCTTGTTAATCTTGTGAATGACTATTTTGTTATTAACAATTACATACTATACTATTTCGTTAACAATTTTTCTAATAAGGATATTATATTAAAATGCTGCATGTTATATATCAATATAAACTAGAGAAAATTCTTTATAAACTGAAAACTAAAACGTAGATATCAAATTTAGTGCGCACAACGCGTTTCTGGAACAACCCTCATCAGGCACAGTCAGAATCGAAAGGTTGGAAAGCCACAATAATTTAGCTGACCTCAACTAAACTCAATTTGCGACCATCAAATTAAGAGATAACTGTATTGCATTTGACAATTTCACGGTATTAATTGGAGATTGAATGGTCGCAAATTGAGTTTACTGGCGGCGCGTAAGCGACCATTAAATCGACAATTGATCCCGTGAAATTGTCAAATACAATAGATTTATTTCCATTGTAATGTAATCATGTGCACAGATGTGTATTGCCACATTATTGACAAGATGATGTAAGCGGTAATCGGCTAAAATATATCATGATGTTTCAACCGTGGAATTGATACCGTGAAATTTACAGCATTGTCCAATCACAAATATAGCAAAGAAAGTCACGAGGAAGAAGATAAATCCACTGTATTGACATTTGATAAAAATATAGTTGTGTCATTAATTTGCTATAATGACGTATCATATCTACTGATAATAAATAATAGAACCCGTGATTGAACGGACACATTCTAGATGGAACCACAGGAACAAAGTATGTATATTTAAAAGTTATGTTGATGTTTGTGATTGAACGGACACATTCTAAAAAAAACCACAGGAAAAAAGTATGTATATTTGAAAGTTATGTTGATGTTTATGATTGAACGGATACATATTAGAAAGAACCACAGGAACAAAGTATGTATATTTAAAAGTTATGTTGATATTTGTGATTGAACGGACACATTATAGAAAGAACCACAGGAACAAAGTATGTATATTTAAAAGTTATGTTGATATTTGTGATTTAACGGACACATTCTAGAAAGAACCACAGGAACAAAGTATGTATATTTAAAAGCTATGTTGATGTTTGTGATTGAACGGACACATTCTAGAAAGAACCACAGGAACAAAGTATGTATATTTAAAAGTTATGTTGATGTTTGTGGTTGAACGGGCACATTCTAGAAAGAACCACAGGGACAAAGTATGTATATTTAAAAGTTATGTTGATATTTGTGATTGAACGGACACATTCTAGAAAGAACCACAGGAACAAAATATGTATATTTAAAAGTTATGTTGATGTTTGTGATTGAACGGACACATTCTAGAAATAACCACAGGAACAAAATATGTATATTTAAAAGGTGTGTTGATGTTTGTGATTGAACGGACACATTCTAGAAAGAACCACAGGAACAAAGTATGTATATTTTAAGCTATGTTGATGTTTGTGATTGAACGGACACATTCTAGAAAGAACCACAGGAACAAAGTATGTATATTTAAAAGTTATGTTGATGTTTGTGATTGAACGAACACATTCTAGAAAGAACCACAGGAACAAAGTATGTATATTTAAAAGTTATGTTGATGTTTGTGATTGAACGGACACATTCTAGTAGGAACCACAGGAACAAAGTATGTATATTTAAAAGTTATGTTGATGTTTGAGATTGAACGGACACATTCTAGAAAGAACCACAGGAACAAAGTATGTATATTTAAAAGTTATGTTGATGTTTGTGATTTAACGGACACATTCTAGAAAGAACCACAGGAACAATGTATGTATATTTAAACGTTATGCTGATATTTGTGATTTAACGGACACTTTCTAGAAAGAACCACAGGAACAAAGTATGTATATTTAAAAGTTATGTTGATGTTTGTGATTGAACGGACACATTCTAGAAAGAATTACAAGAACAAAGTATGTATATTTAAAAGTTGTGTTGATATTTGTGATTGAACGGACACATTCTAAATGAAATCCAACCTATTTTCACAATTACGATGCTAGACTACTTCCCACACATGTCTGTCTTTCTTCAGGGGAGGACAGGATTTGATCACCATTGAACAATAATGCTATGCGTTTATTCAGCGGGAGCCTGTCTTTTTGACTTAGTGGCTTCTTTTAAATTTGGGAACCATAAGAGCGACGTCAAGTCTGTTGAAAGAAGAGGAATTAAAATATATATTTTCACAATTAGGGACATACTATTTTTTCACACGAATTCGAAGCGAAAATGCATATGTGTTTGGACATGAAAAAAAATTGGTATTTTTCAAACCTTAGCAAAATTTCTTTTTAAAATTTTGAAAAGTGAAGGGTCGGATTATTTTTTCTTTGTATCCTTCAGGTAAAGGTTTTTTCTCCCATAAACCTTGACGACAGAAATGAACCCCCCAAAATGGCGTTCCTATGGTTATTTTAGTCTTCGACACTATAAAAAGATTGTGGCCGATGAGGTACTCTATAAAAAGCAGGAAAACAGTTATATCTTCAATCTATAAAGAACAAGAACACTGTACTATTTTTTTTATAAAAATAAACAAGGACACTATGTTAATTTTTTTTTTAGCTTCCCTACTTAATATTTCCAGGGGTATGAATTGATAAAATATGGTTTCGAAAACAGAAATACCCAATTACAAGCGAAAAGGAGGATACTGAGAAAAAAATGGCGGTAGTTAATCAACCGACTGGTATATTTGATATGGAAAATATAAACAATAGTTCATCAAATAAATCTCGTTTAAAAATTATGATTATGAATACGGGTACTGGTGACAAAAACGTGGATGACAAACCAGCAGAGAGGAAGAAACAAGCGATTCATGATGTTGTCATGAACACAAGTGCCACGTTAGTTTTATTTCAGGAGTTTGTGTGGAAAGATATTCGTAGGCCCGATAGTACAGCGTGGGACGATTACAACTGGCCTGAAGAATTACAGTACAATAGTAATGATGAAGCTAGTATTCTGTTCGATAACAAAAAAGTAACTGTGGACAAATTGCTAGACGAAACTCGTAAAGGTCTTATCAGAATGGGAGACATTATGGAAAAGTTTACACAGGATCAAAGGATGTGTATTAGACAAGTAAATATGAAGAGAGTTCCAATCATTAAATTTATCTGTATTTCTAGGCATGGGAGATACAAGGCAAAGTTAGAAGATCGAATAGAAGAATTCAAAAGCTTGTTAAGATACATTTTAAAACTCTCGGAGAAGCTATTATTGCCAGTATTGTTAGCTGGTGACTTCAACGTGAAAATTCCAGACATTGAGACACTGGTACCTCCATCACTTGTCTTATACAACTATAAGCCAACAGAAAGGCGGAAAAAAGAAAATATAATCGATTTCTTCATTACTTCTAAATCATTGTTAATGTCCGACATTAATGCTCTAACACTGGAATCAGAAACAGACGTTATGGGAAATCGTTCACTTTTTGATCACGATCCTGTGGTAGCATTTATGAGTACTAAACCAGAGGATACAGATAACTTGACATCAGGAATGGAGAGAGTGTCTTTATCCTCTAAGACCAGTGACACGGATACCACCTCGGATATCTCCGCTAAGGTAGAGGACTAGTCCTTCGCTCTTAGACCAGCAAGGACTCCCCCGATACCTGTGGTATCATTTATGAGTACCGAAACAGAGAATGAAGATATTCCGACTTCTTCGTTGAGGAAGATGACATATCCAGTGATGAGGGACTCCTCCTTATAAGGCTCGATGTTGGTGACACTTGACGTTACACATAATTAACGTCAAAAAGGACGTTTCGCGTCCTCTTTATCAATTCCCCTTTATTTGTGTTTGTATAACTTGGCTTTGGTTGGGGTGGGGTGGGGTTTGGTTTGATGTAATATTCTTCATTTCGGAATTTCACTTTTTGTTTTTATTGATTTTTATTTTTATTTTCGCTTGCTTGTCTATATATGTGTTGTTGGTGTTTTCCTTTACTGTATTTGTTTCAATGTTGTTTGTTTGCTTATTTGTTTTGTTGTTTTTCAAGTTTTGATATCGTTTGTTTGTTTTTTGGTTCGCTTTTTTTCTGTTGTTTATATATCTATTTGCTTTCATTTTTAATAGAACACTTCCCTTTGAAAAATATAGCAAGACTTTATGTAGCGCGACGTTATTTGGTAGTTTACTGGACAAATTGGTTGAACTTCTACAATTTTACGTAGAAATCGTGATTTTTATCCGAAATGAAGTTTGTTAAGGTCATTCTCTTCCACTGAAAATGCACATTTTTGTTATTTGGAATTAGCACGAAAATTATATACGAAAAATATAGTTCCAAATGTATAAAGTTTAATACTTCGTGATTTTTTGACGTCAAGTTGCAACTGGACATTTTTGTTGACCTTACCCACTTAGAAATATATTTTTAACTTTCTAAGAAAAACATCATTTTTGAAAAGATTTCTTCGATTTTTAAGATAATCACATTTGATATGTATATTTTTTTGGTGAAAATTTTGTAATACATAGCTGAAATAAAACTTGTTTTTTTTTGGCATGCAGATGTTTTTTCTTCAGCGTTACATTCTTTTCTTTTCATGAACTTACCGATTTTTTCCTTCAAGCACTCCTTTAATCAGAAATCGTTAATGACGTCATAAAGTACGCTGAAACTGATTCCGATCCCACAAAAAATTGGTTCGAAAAACGTTTTTTTAGGTTTTTACTGAGAAAAAATGTAAACAACATACGGCCAATATTTTGTAACGCGTTACATGAGAAAAATGTGCGTTAACGGCATTTTCTTCCAATAAATTCGTGTTCAAAAGCAGAAGTAAACCATATCTAATATAATAAAACAATTATTCGTATAATTACCTATACAAGCATGTATCGGAAATCAAAATCCATCAATCAAAAAAAAAAAATCTACATTCGTTTTACTTATTTAATGTTCTATTTAGTCAAAGTATCACCAATAGCGCGCGTAACGTTCTTTACCCCCATGAGACCAGCAGACCTGTAGACCGTCTTCTCCGATATCATCGCTGAGGAAGAGGACATACAGAATAAAAAAGATTTTCACATTTCGATAATCATTAGACCAAACTACTCTTGGCAGAAATGTTACATGGATTGTCTGCAACATTATTTGTCATTTTCGTTTCATTCGGAAATTCAAATTGGCTGTCGACCAGTTTTGTTTTCTGAATTGCGGAAATTTCAAATATTTTATCCTCTTAACCAGTTAGTGATATCGGCGAGCATGTACTTGTGTTATTTGTATTTACTTGTTAAAAATGTGGTAATTTATTCACATAGTATTATATAATCTTGTTGGGTCATTCTCTGACAACTTTTACAATAGTGATGGTAAAGACTGGCATTGTGTCCCATTAATATTAGGAATTGGGCATGCGCTAAATAAAGATAGCTGGTTAATCGAATCCTCCAAGACAAATGGGTTTAAAATAATGGAAAACATAAACATTTTAAATTGAAAGTGGTTATCGAGCATAATATACACCCACAGCCGAACTTAGTTTAACATAGGACCCTATGGGAAATTCACATAACAATCTTCTTGTCTGGAACCAGTTGCTCAGTTGGAACCAAACTTTGATAAAATAGCCATTGGATGGTCCTCTTCCAAAATTGTGTCTGGTGATCCCGCCCTCTGACCAAGATGGCTGCACAGCTGAACTTAGTTTAACATAGGATCCTATGGGAAATTCACATAAAAACCATCTTGTCTGGAACCAGTAGCTCAATTAGAACCAAACTTTGATGGAATAGTCATTGGATGGTCCTCTTCCAAAATGGTGTCCGGCAGTCGCGCTTTCCCACCAAGATGGCCGACACAGCTGATCTCGGTTTCACATAGGACCCTATGGGAAATACACATAAAAATCATCTTGTCTGCTCGATCGGAACCAAATTTTGATGGAATGTTCATTTTATGTGGCCCTTTAAGAATTGTATCAGATAGTCCTGCCCATCACATCTATTTTTTTTAATCATATGAAATTCTTTTTAAAGTCTTCTTTTGGAACTACTTGCTCATTTGATACAAAATATTTATATATTGGTCATTGGGTAGACCCCTGTCGGAACTTTACGCAATGATTCGTCCATCAACCATTGTGTAATCATTTTTGTCAACAATATCAGCTTTGACTTTGCAACTGTAAGCCATGTGTGACCATTTGGAGTCAAATTTCTTGCATCGTAAGGAAGGGCATCTATGAAACTATTTTGTTCTGTACACTGAAGAAAGTGTTGTACAATCATTTATTATAGCTAGTTGTTTTGAGGAAATAAACTTGCGGTTTCCTTGGAGGTGAGTAAAATGGCACAAATACAGCTTCAGGTTGCATACTTCCCCCCACTTTTCTATCTCCGACTAAAGTGGATGCTCAAGATAGAACATGTAAAACTTAATGTTCAGTTGCGTTGTTATTAAAAGCAGCTTTGATCCAGGTGAGCGATTACAGGCTCCTGGGAGCCTCTGGTTATCAATTAATCCAGATTGTTGTATTTAGGTTTATCTATTCGAACGTAACAATGCTTGTTTGTGGTTGTACAGTTCTAGTTTCTATTTAATTGATACATTTAGAAAAAGTAAAAGAATTAACATATTTTCCCGTGAAAAAAATCGGTTCGGGTTTTTTTCACATCGTTCCTTCTATGAGAGGGATGATAAACTAACCCCATGTCTAAGCGAAATAAAATTTTCGGATAAGTAATTAATGATATGTCGGATTGTGCCCAAAAATATCACAGACATTTGACCGATGGACCTTAATTTCCCCGTGTTTGCCACGGGGGTACGTATTTTCAGGGCTAGTAACGATGTAGGGCCTCTATTTAATTGTGGGTCCTGGGTCCACACGAATACTAGAAAAATACTCAAGGTAAGAAACAAAATTGTAAAACAAACCCGGAGGTCGCCTTATTTTCTGTTACGCGGCACGCGATTGGTCAATTCTTTTCCGGAAATTTGCCTTGACCTATCGCGTGCCGCGTAATAGAAAATAAGTGGTCGACCTCCGTGTTCGTTTACAATCTGTCTTGGGAACAGATAGTCGGGGGTATATATGCAAAATAGTACGAATATGAGAGTAAACCAGTGGCACAACAGCTAATGGGGATCCACAAGGTTAGTGCATTCCATCCGTTTATTTTTCAGAAATCAGGGAAATCGACAATAATAAGAAATTTAGCAGTACGCCGCCATTTTCAGGGATTTGATTTCTTACCTTGAGTATTTTTCTAGTATTCGTGTGGACCCAGGACCCACAATTAAATAGAGGCCCTACATCGTTACTAGCCCTGAAAATACGTACCCCCGTGGCAAACACGGGGAAATTAAGGTCCATCGGTCAAATGTCTGTTAAAAATATATACTCCTTTAGGATAAAACTATTTTACTTCATTTTAGAGGTAACAGCGATGGGTATTAAAACTATCTCTGTATCCAGGAAGAAAATATATAATCAATAATTGGTGGCTTATAAAAAAAACTATTTTGGATGAAGTTGTGTTTATTTTATTTTTATCTTGTATAATATTACTTGCCGACATACCATTGTTTTGTTTACGGCAAAGATAACAAATATCGTGCTTCTCAAACCTCGAAACTTCATCTTTATGCGCTTAATATTTGAACATTTTCCGCTGTTTTTTAAGAACTTTAATACCTCCGCAGTCATGCACCAAAAATACTTTAACAGTATTTGTATTTTATTAATTTTAATAATCTGTTAAAATATTTTTCTGGTGCACGACTGCAGAGGTGCTTAATTTCTTCGAAAACCGTCAAAATATAGTCAAAATTCCACAAAATATAGTGAACAAATCACGCTCATGGCGTCACAATGACGTTAAATACGTATCGATTTTGTTGGAAATAAGTTTTAACATCAAGCGTATGATGTCGTCTGTTAAATAAAACACATGAAATTTTAATCAAGTATGTTCTCAAATTCATTAATCATTAAATACGAGGCCATATAGGGCCCCTATAGTCCCAAATCCCTTTTCTCGCATTGACGATAGTGAAACCAGGAGGAAAACTCAGAGCATGCCATGCACTGAGTTTCCTTCCTGGTTTCAATGTACAAAAACTGTATTTATATTCAATACAATTATTTACAGAAACATTAGTTATTTACTGATAAATTTCATTCCTTGAAATGAATCATAAAATGTACATAGATTGTGTATAATGGTCTCATACGGTGTACATATGCAATCAGAAAAGTGAATATATTGATTTTATTGTCAGATCGAAGTTATAAATAAATCAATATTTAACAACCTCCACAACTCTCCACCAACAAAATATTTTGATACAATCATTACTCTATACTCTAAACAATTGCTCAATTTGGTGTTGGTGGAAGACTGTGGAGGTATATAAAATAGCTTAAATGTACTTGAAATGTGTCGTTTATAGTCCATTTTAGCATTATTCGTCTAATTATGATGTCATTATGACGTCATAACGCATTCAATTGCACGGAAAGATATATTTTTTGAAAATGTACTTATATAACAATTAAATTAGTAAATTGTTTTTATTTTATGTCAAGCATTTTTTTTTATAAAATGTGAGGCCAATATTGCACCTTAAGGTAGAGAAGGACACTAGTCACATGACTTTTAAGAATATTGAATACAAATGTGGTAATAATTATTAATTATATTTGCAGTATATCTTACGAGGTATTTTGCTTTTTGAATTTTCTACATATGATTTGTACAAGTTCTCAAATTAAACTGAAATACAAATTTAATACAGTAATTTCCTTATCAATAATACATTATATGTGTTAAATGCTATATAAAGCATTTCTTCAAGGGAGGTAATCATGTCTCAAATGATATTAGAATATGATGAGTTTTTCATGTTTTTGTTTTTGCATGTTCCTGCCCTGGAAGAATTTTAGACAGCTGAATTTGCTAACTATATCACCTAGAAAGGAAAGCTTTCCCTTACAAACATTATTTTTGCCTGTTTTATTTTCATTTATTCAATGTCTTATTAAAAAAAGTGAAAAAATGTGGACATTTTTCATGAAATTGACAAAAAAGGGTGTCTTTCGAAACCCCTAACTTTTTTTTTGCCTGGAAACATATCTTTATTCTTTAATGATATGTAGCATGGATATAAGTAAAGTGATATATCTTTAAAAAAAAATCATTGACACAATTTTTTTCTATTCCACTTTAAAATCAAATTTTGCTGGATTTCACCAAAGCCAGTTACAGGCTATATTGCCATAAAAGGGTAGCCATTGTGAAAAATAAAATGAAAAAATTATAAAAATTCATGTCTTAGATATTCAAAAATACTCAGATAATTAAAAAAATAATTACATGCATTTTTTTTGGGTACCTTAATGACACGGAGAAGTGAAAAAATTGACATTTTTTGGACTTCAGAGGGGGGTATCTCTTTCAGGGGATATTTTTAAAATAAGCCTGGAAAGCTATTCTCAAATTTTGATATTTTGTTAGGTACATCCCAAAGAACAATATATATGAAATTCAAAAAAATTCATTGACTAGTTTTTTGTGTGCCCCTAGTGTCCTTCTCTATCTTAAAGAATCTCCCTCTTTGTTTTTATAATTCCCACTTGTTTAATAATTCCCTGATTGAACGCCATGTTGATGTTTGTAATTTCCTTAAATTATATTCTTACTGTTTTTAATGATATACGTTGTATAAAAGTGGTCACTGTAAAATACACGTGATAGTTACAGTTCTATTTGTGGTACCTTAGTTAAAAGACATGGTAGATATAATATAGGGAGTAAATATATGGACGCAATACATTACCGCGACTTGCTACATTACCGAGACTAATAAAACAACTCATTACCGCGACTCTAGAAATCGATCATTACCGCGACCCCTTCCGTTAGCCAGAAAGTATACCTATGATAGAATGTTATAAAACTGTATACTTCTGTTGCCCCCTGCTCACCACGGGGAGGTGGAAGAAGGATTTTTCGAGCAGGATATATTTATTACAAAACAGCTAAATTTATTTTTAAAAAGCACTAAAACGTAAAATCTGTCCATCAAGTTACAAGTGTACTGGTAGAGCTTTGAAAGCTGCTCTGTGTACGAACTCCGATCTTGAAATTCTGTCTGTCTCATACTGTCTTCTCAATTTAAGTAACTTATCAACGCGCTCATTCTCACGTTTCGGTAACTTGACCATCGCGTTTGAAGCACGGATTTTCAGATAGCTTCTGGTCTGTGTGCACTTCAATTTCTCCATGAAATCGAATATGTTCGGATGTGAATTATAGAACATTGATCCAAACTGATTGTGGAAACTTTCACATCCATTGATAGTCCTTTTGCAGTCTATCACCGACTTGGATCATATGATGGGTGAAAATTTGGCAGATGATTCTATGTAAAACTTTAAAACATAATCAGCGAAGACTAGTGCTTTTTCACAATCTGGTGCTTTTGACATAATATCGTAGACGAAGCAATCTTCCACTTCAGCAGGATGGAGTATACACAATCCGAAGAAATTCTTCAGCCACTGTCCTGTTTTCGATTCATGGTTTTGATATTCTGGAGACAACCCGAGATTTTGTATTTTTCTATACCAAGCTTGTGACAGATGGAATTGACCAGCCTTTATGCTAACATCAGGCCAAAACTCTTTTGCAGCGTCGTGAACAGCAACTTCAAAGTCCAAATGAATGTAACACACATTCAAACTTAGATTGTACCGAGCACAAGAGTCAAGTAAATGCTTAAACATGCTGACATAGCATTCTTTTGATTTGCTCGGCAGAAGGAAGAATACGCATGGTACATATTGTCCATTCTTGTAAGCATGTAAAGTGTACAATTGATGAAAGAACTTGGCACAGTACTGAAAGGTGCCATCTCCAAATAAATGCACATCTTGACATATAAATTTCAGATTAGTTTCTGTGGTAAACATTACAGTATTGCTGTCTTTGTCTTGTGTGTATCATATCTTCTCTTTGACAACTGAACAATTCATACTCTGATAAAATCTCTATGGCTTCTTCCCTTGACTTCTGTAGTTTAGGCTGGGTTTTCCTGCGTTGCCTGTATATAGCCTGTCTGACTGAAGTTATATATCCTAAGGTAAGATCTCAGCAGGATTGGTTGTCTGTATTTCGTTGATTATTATCTTGGACGGTCTCTCACTTGAATCTTCGGTTGCTTTTCTTTTACAGCCTTGTCTTATTGGTTGACTCTCTATACTTCTATAAGGGAACAACATTTAACTTTTAATGTGTTNNNGGGGGGGGGGGGTGCTATGTTTTTTTTCTGAACAAAATATATATGTTGCCAAATTTTAAGGAAAAACTAAACTTACCTTAAAGATAAACAAAAAAACCCAGAATAATATTAACATAATCTGACTCAAATCGAAAATCAGGTAAAATTTGAGAGAAAAAGATATAATTTGGTTTTTGTTTCGTAAGGATATATTTTACAGGAAGGGCATAGTCCACATTTAAAGTTAAATGGTCTATTTATACATTATGTCTTTTTTGTGTTCAGTGTACATGTCTTCAGTTAAAATGAGAGGTCATTATTTGTTTTAATGATATTGGTGGAATTGATGACCATCACTGTTTAAACTTTCTTTTCATAAACAATAATGCACATGATAAGATACTATAGTAGTACAAATAAAAAAAAAACCCAAATCTAAATTTAGAGATGGGTTGACCAACTCCAGAATTTCTATTTCTGTTTTCTAATACCTACTACTACTATAAGAGAAAACATACCTTGTCCTTCAGGTAAAATACATCATGATTTACTTGAAATTGACTATACAGTTAAACCTGTATTAAGAGGTCACATTAGGGACAGAAAAAAGTGACCTTATAAGACAGGTGACCTCTTTAAAGAGGTTCAATTCATATGAAACGTTCTGTGATAGGACAAGAAGAAGGTGACATTTTGATACAGATGACTGCTTAATAGAGGTGACCGTTTGGACAGGTTTGACTAATTTATATAATCTTCAAATTCCTTGTACTAATATTTTGTTATGGTGCAGGTTTTACATCATTATTTCATTTAATATAAGGGGCCGTCGTGGTCGTGATCATATGGAAGTTGGGTGTTCAACTACCTGTGTAATCAGTAACTATAACTACCTATCACCACTAAAGTTGTCAGTTCGAACCCCGTTCATGGCGAGGTGTATCCGATACAATATTATGTGATAAAGTGTGTAAGTGACTTCCGACAGGGCGGTGGTTTTCACCGGGTACTCCGGTTTCCTCCACCAATAAAACTGACGGTCACGATATAACTGAAATATTGTTGAAAGTTGCGTTAAACATCATGCATAAGCCCTAGGCCCTGCAAAGCAACTTGGTAGTGTCACAATCGGCATTTTTATTGGATAGTACATAGGGACAACGTCGTTTTCATGTCACGTCACCCACCCCCGCCTACTCCCGCCCACTCCGTAATGGGGTTTCGTCACACGATGCGACATCCCAGTAAAGGGAGAAAATGATAAGAGATCTGATATTAATCAGAAAAAAAGTGTCGTGTGCAATAAATTTGATAGATCTACGTATTTCTTGATATACAACATGCTATACGAATTAATAGGACATCGCGATCGGATGTCATTTAAGTTAGACAGAAATCATAACCCTTTTCCAGAAGGGCTATATTTAATTTGCTACCGCAGAGGTTAACTTTTCATCTTCACTATAAAATCACTGCCTATTACCGCTATTTAGACAAAGACTTCGATTCCTGCTCATAGCGAAATATACTCTACAACCAGGTGTGACAAAGTTAGTCATTAACTTTGTGTTTGTGTGTGTGTTTTTTTTTCTCTTTGGTATACTTTCATACTCGGTTAAGTAAACATTTGCTTCTTTTATAATTTTCTTTTTATCGCATATGTTCGTACATTCTCAGTTGAATTTCACACTCAACATTACTTAATACAAGCGAATAAAATACAATTTGGAGAGGATCCAAAATGAATGGAAATCATTGCATTCTTCTCATTACATGAATAATTCTGAACTTGAGTTATCCCTCTTTGGCTTTACTTTTCACGCCAAAGCCGTACTAAAAAACCACTCAAACCCGGAACGCTGACTACAAGAAATGTATGATTGTACATATGTTTGCTTTGTTTTTTTGTGTAAACTTGTTCAACTTATACTATGATTATACTCATTTTGCTTATTGTAATTGCTTAGGTGACCATACTTGTCGTGTTTGTGTAATTTCTTTAAACTTGAAGAGTCCTGTTCTGTCACATAATCTTGCATGGGACTCTAAAATTACATGATGACCATAACGAGCTTCGAGTATCGTGCTAGAATAGGACTCTTCTATTCCAGAGCTACACGTGTTAAGAGCAGTAAACATTTAGACATTAATAACTTGTTATTTGTTAATTTATATCTATTATTTGGAAGTAAGTGTGTGCCTATAATGTTATTCTATTGTTGTTTACTTTATTATGACACCATTAATGATGGTGTTTGTAGCAAACCAATTATTGCTCAAAATACATTTTGTAGTATATCTTTACTGTTACATATACTAGTGTTTTGCTTAGTGTTTTTACTAGATTTAATTATTCTATCTGGCGATGTTGAGCTAAATCCCGGTCCGTCTTCTGTCAGTGACTTATCTTCAATTTCATCCTTGTCCGACGCGATGCTAGATGGCTTCAAATCTTGTTTAGATACTTATACTTCGTTCGTCCATTTGAACGTGCAAAGCCTTGTCCCTAAACTTGATATTATCAACACAGAACTAAAACGTATCGATGTCCTCTGTTTTAGCGAAACATGGCTTAATTCGGACATAAGTAACGATGATCTACTATTAGATGGTTTTCATCCCCCGTTCAGAAATGACCGCATAGGAAGAAGGGGTGGCGGGGTAGCTATTTATGTGAAAAATAATTTACATACTACCATTAGAAATGACTTGGCTATGTTTGGGCTTGAGAGCGTATGGGTTGAAATTCGGGCTAAGTGTAACAAGCATGTATTAGTTGGAGTATTCTACAGACCTCCCGACTCATGTGCCAATGTCTATAACCTTATCGAACATTCACTCGATCAGGCCGTTGACACAGGAGTCGAGAATATTGTCATTCTCGGGGATTTCAACGAAAACTATCTTGTAGATACCAATACTCGTATGAAAAACATTATAGCGAGATATGATATGGTTCAATATATCGATGAACCTACCCACTTTACAGAATTGTCGAGTTCGTGTCTGGACCTAGTTATTGCAAACAATAGGAATGTGATTGACCTAGTTCACGTCGGCCAATCCTTCCTTGATGCAAACACTAGATTCCACTGTCCAACTTATGGTATTATAAAAATCGAAAAACCTAGTCAAACTTGTTTTAAACGCCGTATTTGGCTATACGAGAGGGGAGACTTTGACTCTTATAGAAATATATTGTCTAACGTTGACTGGGAGAGTTTTATTATAAATGCGAACAACGATGTTGATTTTCTTGTAAATTCGTTAACCAATTTAATTTTAAAAACTGCGACAGAAACGATTCCTAATAAAATCATTACTGTAAGAAAGTTGGACCCACCGTGGATGAATAATGAAATTCGTCGTGCTATTCGAAAACGCGATAGATTCCATAAGAGAGCAAAAAAGTCAGATTTTCCCGAACATTGGTCAAAATTTAGGAAAATTAGAAACAGAACTGTAAATCTAGTTAGAAAACAAAAACAATTGTACCTAGATGGTCTCGTAGATAAGCTTCGATCTAACACTCTCGATATTAGAAATTGGTGGATGACAGCGTCTAAAGTAGCTGGATTCAAGTCCAGGGACTCTGATATCCCCCCATTGCTTATAGATAATAATACCATATTTAGTGACAGCGAAAGAACTGATGCCTTCAACATTTTGTTTGCCTCACAGTCTAAGCTGTCAGATGATAACAAATCTGTTCCCAATGATGACTCTACGCCAGAGAATTGTCTTGACAAAATAGTACTCCAAGAACAGGAAGTTAGAGATATTTTGCAAATAATTAATGTAAATAAATCTACTGGTCCCGACTGTGTTAGTCCTAGATTACTAAAAGCAGCATCTGATATCTTAGCAAAACCTTTGTGCTACATCTTTAATTTAAGTTTGTCTAAAATGTATTATCCATTAGCTTGGAAACAAGCAAATGTTATACCAGTTTTTAAAAAAGATGATAAAAATATTGTTGGTAATTACAGACCTATTTCATTATTGAGTGTAACTAGTAAAATATTTGAGAGATGTGTATACAAACATATCATGAATTTCGTACGTTCTCTCCTTTCAGAACACCAGTCTGGGTTCAGACTAAAGGATTCCACATGCAACCAGTTGTTATTTCTTTCCAATGCTTTCAACAAAGCTTTGGATGAAGGAAAAGAAATCAGAATTGTTTTTTTCGATATAAGCAAGGCTTTTGACCGTGTTTGGCACAGGGGATTACTTTTCAAACTAAAAAAGATGGGAATTTCAGGGAATCTTTTAGATTGGCAAAATAACTATCTTTCTGATCGTAAACAGAGGGTTGTTATAAATGGTAAAGAATCTTCTTGGGTTGAAATTACAGCTGGTGTCCCACAAGGGTCCATTCTTGGTCCTCTTCTTTTTCTAGTATTTATCAATGACATTGTTGATGAGGTAAACTGTAATATTAAATTATTTGCCGATATAAAAAGTTAATTTCTTGGTTCTCAGGCCCGCCCGCATGTGGAAATTCGTCGCCGCATTGCCGATTTTATTGCAAAAATAGTAAAAAAAAAGTTAAATGCGGTAGCGCTGTCCGTACGGAAAAAAACAACCGCATCCGTTTTTTCTCTTATATCGCGTGGTCGGTGAAACGTTTTAAAACGCATCATGCTTAAATGAGATTTAAAGCATCACTATGACAATGTATAAATAAAAAACGTGTTTCCGTTTGACATTTAGACAAAATGTCAATCGTTTCTGTGCAAATTCGGCACAAATGTTTGCCAGTTTTACCAGGGAACATAATAGGGGGCTTCTCCGAAGCTTGTACCTTATTGGAATTGTTTACGGAGATAAAAAAAAATGGTACGTTGGGACCAGTGGATTGGACTTTTCCATAAAAATTAACCACTTGTGATGTTTCTGCCACTATTGGATTCGGAAGAAATAAAATTGAAATTTTCGATAAAGTAATGAAAAGTTTTATACATTGCCATATTTTTCACACAAAAAAAAAAAGAAGAAAAAATGCCTCCCTCATCACTTTTTACAGCAGTAAAAGGATAACAAAAATGCCGCCCTCCCTCATCAATTTAGACAAAAAAGGGCCTGAGAACCAAGTAGTTAATTTTGCATGGTCTGATCTAATGTGCTTTATCCAATAAAGTATTTGAATTTGAATTAGAATTGTTAAAGGTCTAATCCTTTATCTTCATCTAAACCATTATAATATAAATCACCAATTAAAATGATATTGTCATCCTTTACTGAAATTGTGCCAAATGTTTTGTTAAAATCTTCCATAAATAAATGATCTGATAACGAAGGAGGTCTGCATAATTACTATAATGACTTAGCTTACTACTTACTAATTATGTAAACGTAATTAATTGAACGGCAATATTTGAAGGAACCACATTACAGGAACAAGGTATGCATATTTAAAAAGTTTGCATTGAACCAGAGAATTATAAAATTGGTTTCATAATTCCCACTTGCTTAATAATTCCCTGATTGGACGTCATGTTGATGTTTGTAATTTCTTTAAATTATTATATTCGAATATGCGTCGCATACATTGGTCAATGTAATAATGCATGCGACAGTAACAGTGCTATTTGAGGTAACTTAGATAATATACATGGTAGATATAATATAGTGGGTAAATGTATAAGGGAACACCATTTAATTTTAAGGCTATGTTTTTTTTCTGAAAAAAAAAATATATATCTGTTTCCAAATTTTAAAGAAAAACTAAACTTACCTGAAAGATGAAAAAAGAACAATAATATTAATATAATCTGACTCAAATCGAAAATCAGGTAAAATTTGAGAGAAAAAGATTTAATTTGGTGTTTGATTCGTAAGGATATTTTTTGACAAGGAGGACATAGTCCCCACCTAAAGATATATGGCCTATTTATACCTAATGCTTCTATGGCGATGGAATTATTTGTTATTTTCTAAACCGAAAGTCAAAGCAAAGTTTCATATCTGACAGTTCCCTGTATAATTATGCACCAGGCTTAAGCTAGCGGTCAATTTCTAGCGACCACTAAGCTAGCGATGAATAAGGCGATATATCTCAAAACAAAAAAAATAAATAAGAGCAAAATGTACTTGTAAAGATTTCTAGCGACCAATAATAAATATATTACTGTAAATGCACATTCAACACATTGAATGGACATCTGGGCATACAGGAAATATTTCTGGATCCCCCCTCCACAAAACACAGGAAAGCATTAATGTATTATTTTATTAGTTAAGTAAAGAAGAGATCACACTGAATAATACAAGCGGTGCATTACAAACTCCCTTAAAAACTTTGAGTGATGTCAGATCTCATGGAAGGTTTTAAGATATAATTATGACTGATAGCTCATAAATATAATACCTAAGTTCAGTCATCATGATGAGCACCGGTGTTACATACTCATTTTCCCCCCGGAAAAATGAGTATATACTAGTTTTTCCCCCGGAAATATCAGTATATACTCATTCCCCCCCGGAAAGATCAGTATATACTCATCTTTACCCCCTGATTTTCAATGTAAAAAATAAACTGTTATTATATAGATTTAACATTCTAGAAGGAACTACAGGAACAAAGTATGTATATTTAAAAGTTATGTTGATGTTTGTAATTGAACGGACACATTCTAGAAAGAACCACAGGAACAAAGTATGTATATTTAAAAGTTATGTTGATGCTTGTGATTGAATGGACACATTCTAGAAAGAACCACAGGAACAAAGTATGTATATTTAAAAGTTATGTTGATGTTTGTAATTGAACGGACACATTCTAGAAGGACCCACAGGAACAAAGTATGTATATTTAAAAGTTATGTTGATGCTTGTGATTGAACGGACACATTCTAGAAGGAACCACAGAAACAAAGTATGTATATCTAAAAGTTATGTTGATGTTTGTGATTGAACGGACACATTCTAGAAGGACCCACAGGAACAAAGTATGTATATTTAAAAGTTATGTTGATGCTTGTGATTGAACGGACACATTCTAAAAAGAACCACAGGAACAAAGTATGTATATTTAAAAGTTATTGTTGATGTTTGTAATTGAACGGACACATTCTAAAAAGAACCACAGGAACAAAGTATGTATATTTAAAAGTTATGTTGATATTTGTGATTAAACGGACACATTCTAGAAGGACCCACAGGAACAAAGTATGTATATTTCAAAGTTATGTTGATATTTGTAATTTCTTTAACTTATATTCGTAGTGTTTTTGATAATATGCGTCGTATAAAGTTACTAACTTATTTAAACGTAATTAATTGAACGGCAATATTTGAAGGAACCACATTACAGGAACAAGGTATGTATATTTAAAAAGTTTGCATTGAACCAGAGAATTATAAAATTTGTTTATAATTCCCACTTGTTTTATAATTCCTGATTTGAACGTCATGTTGATGTTTGTAATTTCTTTAAATTATAATCGTAGTATTTTTGATCATATGCGTTGTATAAAATGGTCACAGTAATACATTGTATTCTTAGTATTTTTCCATCTTTTCATGTTTTGACTGGTGAGAAAAAGTACCTTTATTTATTTCAAAGTGAAGAATATGATATTGTAGAAATTATTGTGAGGGGAGTAAACGAAATGTATAATAGGAGAAATGAGTTGATTGATAAATAATTTTTTTTTATTACTTTTTTATTATATGATTTCTGTAAAAGATATTTTTGTGTATTGCTTTAAAAAATGATGGCAATTCATTGCACAATGTGATAGTTTCATGATAATATAGATAACTTAATTCACTATTTTATGTTGTATTTTGATTGATATTTAAATCATATTTAAAATGTACCACCCCCTCATACCAAATGTCGTCAGGGAGGCATGCGTTTCAAGCATGTATATGTAGTTTGATTGGATTTAATAGTTACTTTGTTTTGTATTTAATGTATTGTCCCTTGTATATGGATTTCAAACCAATACAAATTATGTTCTGTTTTGTTCTGTAATAATACACGTGGTAGTTACAGTTCTACTTGCAGTAACTTAGATTACAGGGTAGAAATAATATAGGGGGTAAATGTAGAAGGGAACACTATTTAACTTTTTAATGTGGGGGTGGGGGATGTCTATGTGTTTTTTTGAGAAAAAAATATCTGTCGCTAAATTTTAAAGAAAAATTAAATTTACCTGAATGATGAAAAAAGAACAATAATATTAATATAATCTGACTGAAAACGAAAACCAAGTAAAATTGAGAAAAAAAGATATATTTTGTTTTTGGTTCATAAGGATATTTTTTGGCAGGGATAGCAAAGTCCCCACCTAAGATTAAATGGTCTAATTATACCCAGTAGTTCCTTCCATGGCGATGATTTTTTGGGTTATTTTCTAAACCGAAAGTAAAAACAAAGTCACATTCTTGCCATTACAAGTCTATGACTATTTTTAAGGAATAATATATATTTCTTCTCTAGGGATTTCTCTGCGATACCTGGTGCGAAACGAAATAAAAACGAAACAAAACGAAATAAAACGAAATCAACGAAAGCAAAACGAAATAGACTGATATGAAGAACATGAAAGAAAAAAATAATAGGGGGCCTAAATGAAATCCAACCTATTTTCACAATTACGATGCTAGATTACTTCCCACACATGTCTGTCTTTCATCAGGGGAGGACAGGATTTGATCACCATTGAACAATAGGTAAACGGAAAAAAGTCACAATTTTGGTAGGAAAAAAAGTCACAATATTTATTTAGGAAAAAGGTCACAAGTAGGTTATATTTTGTGGAATATTATTATAGGGTATTTAATTTTCAGGGTTTTTTCTCGTGAATATTTGTTTGATCTAGTGTTAATTGTGACTTTTTTCTGACTTTATTCTATGCCCTAAAATTCAAGAACCATTGACCATGATTGTCTTATTATAATCTCTTTTTGCATAAATTACTTGTATTTCTCAACATGGTGTGTGTGATAATTGTTGAAAAAACATTTAAGAAATTTAAGACTTCCTTGTTTTTAAAAATAATAACTAAAAATTTCTTTGACATGTATTTTTTTTTTTAAATATGAAATGTAAAGTTTGAAATTAAATTTGAATATTTCATAATTTTTTTAATTTTGAAATTTACAGACATAAAAAAAAACAATATAATTTGAAGATTTTTTTTAATATTATATAAATATGAAATGATATGAAACTGAGTAAAAAAATAAACGATTAAACATTTTTTTAACATTTGCAATTTGATATGATTCATTAAAAACATAAACTGTGACTTTATTTCCTGTGACTTTTTTTCCTACATTCGAACAATAATGCTATGCGTTTATTCAGCGGGAACCTGGGGTCGATTTCACAAAAAGTCGTAAGTCTAAGATCAGTCGTAAGTGTGAATTTCAACCAATCAAAAGCTCGGAAATCAAACTTACGATAACACTTACGATTAATCTTAGACTTACGACTTTTTGTGAAATCGACCCCTGTCCTTTTGACTTAGTGGCTTCTTTTAAATTTGGGAACCATAAGAGCAACGTCAAGTCTATTGAAAGGAGAGGAATTAAAATATATATTTTCACAATTAGGGACATGCTATTTTTTCACACGAATTCGAAGCGAAAATACATATTATGTTTTTGGACATGAAAAAAAAATCGGTATTTTTCAAATCTTGGCAAAATTTCTTTTTGAAATTTTTGAAAAGTGAAGGGTCGGATTATTTATTCTTTGTATCCTACAGGTAAAGGTTTTTTTTCCCATAAACTTTGACGACAGAAATGAACCCCACAAAATGGCGTTCCTATGGATATTTTAGTCTTCGACAGCATAAAAACATTGTGGCCGATGAGGCACCCTATAAAAAGCAAGAAATAACTACAAAACAGTTATAAGAACAAAGAACAAGAACACTGTACTATTTTTTATCAAATTAAACAAGGACACTGTTATTTTTTTTCAGCTTCCCGACTTAATATTTCCAGTTGTATGAATTGATAAAATAGGGCTTCGAAAACAGAAATACCCAATTACAAGCGAAAAAGAGGATACTGAGAAAAATGGCGGTAGCTAATCAACCGACTGGTGTATTTCCTATGGCAGATAAAAACAATAGTTCATCAAATGAATCTGGTTTAAAAATTATGATTATGAATACTAATGGCAACAAAGTGGATGACAACCCAAAAGACAAGAGGAAACAAGCGATTTATGATGTTGTCACTAAGACAGGTCCTGCATTAGCTTTATTTCAAGAGTTTAAGTGGAAACATATTCGTGGTAGCGTTTGGAAAGATCCTTACAGGTGGCCTACACATTTAGATCACACTAGAGATAATAACGAAGCTAGTATTATGTTCGATACAAATGAAGTAACTGTGGAAAATTTGTCAGACGATACTATCGAAGGTCTGGAAGAGCTTAAAAATAACCTGAATCCAAGAATGTGTATTAGAAAAGTAACCACGAAGGGAGTTCCAATCGTTAAATTTATCTGTATTTCTTGGCATGGGAGATCCAGTGTAACGTTAGAAGTTAAACAAAAAGAATTCAAAAGCATTTTAGCATACATTATAAAACTCTCGCAGAAGCTAGTATTACCAGTATTGTTAGCTGGTGACTTCAACGTGAAAATTCCAGAGATTGAGACACTGGTATTATCACCACTTATCTTACACAAATATAAACCAAGAGGAAGGCGGGAACCAAAAAATATAATCGATTTCTTCATTACTTCTAAATCATTGGTAATGTCCGACATTAATGCTCTATCACTGACATCAGCAACAACCGTTGAGGAAGTTCTTAAACTTTTTAATCACGACCCTGTGGTATCATTTATGACTACTAAAACAGAGGATAAAGATAGCTTGACACCAGAAATGGAGAGATTGTCTTTATCCTCTAAGACCAGTGACACGGATACCACCTCGGATATCTCCGCTAAGGTAGAGGACTAGTCCTTCGCTCTTAGACCAGCAAGGACACCCCCGATAACTGTGGTATGATTTATGAGTACCGAAACAGAGAATGAAGATATTCCGACTTCTTCGTTGAGGAAGATGACATATCCAGTGACGAGGGACTCCTCCTTATAAGGCGCGATGTTGGTGACACTTGACGTTACACATAATTAACGTCGAAAAGAACGTTTTGCGTCCTCTTTATCAATTCCCCCTTTATTTGTGTTTGTATAACTTGGCTTTGGTTGGGGTGGGATGAGGTTTGGTTTGATGTAATATTCTTCATTTCGGAATTTCACTTGTATAACTTGGCTTTGGTTGGGGTGGGGTGGGGTTTGGTTTGATGTAATATTCTTTATTTCGGAATTTCACTTTTTGTTTTTATTGATTTTTATTTTTATTTTCGCTTGCTTGTCTATATATGTGTTGTTGGTGTTTTCCTTTACTGTATTTATTTCAATGTTGTTTGTTTGCTTATTTGTTTTGTTGTTTTTCAAGTTTTGATAGCGTTTGTTTGTTTTTTGTTTCGCTTTTTTTCTGTTGTTTATATATCTATTTGCTTTCATTTTTAATAGAACACTTCCCTTTGAAAAATATAGCAAGACTTTATGTAGCGCGACGTTATTTGGTAGTTTACTGGACAAATTGGTTGAACTTATACAATTTTACGTAGAAATCGTGATTTTTATCCGAAATCAAGTTTGTTAAGGTCATTCTCTTCCACTGAAAATGAACATTTTTGCTATTTGTATTTAGCACGAAAATTATATGCGAAAAATATAGTTCCAAATGTGTAAAGTTTTATACTTCGTGATTTGTTGAAGTCAAGTTGCAACTGGACATTTTTGTTGACCTTACTCCCTTAGAAATATTTTTTTAACTTTCTAAAAAAAAAAAAAATCTTTTTTGAAAATATTTCTTCGTTTTTTAAGATAATCACATTTGATATGTATATTGTGTTTGTGAAAATGTTGTAAAACAAAGCTCGTTTTTTTTTGGCATGCAGATGTTTTTCCTTCAGCGTTACATTCTTTTCTTTTCATGAACTTACCGATTTTTTCCTTCAAGTATTCCTTTGATCAGAAATCGTTAATGACGTCATAAAGTACGCTGAATCTGCTTCCGATCACACACAAAATTGGTTCGAAAACTGTTTTTTTTTTAGGTTTTTACTGAAAAAAATACAAAAAACATACGAATATTTTGTAACGCGTTACATGAGAAAAATGTGCGTCAACGGCGTTTTCTTCCAATAAATTCGTGTTCAAAAGCAAAAGTAAACCATATCTAATATAATTAAACATTTATTCGTATAATTACCTATACAAGCATATGTATCGGAAATCAAAATCCATCAATACGGTTGTTTCGAATCATGACAATTCCGACCACGTTCCGTCTTTTTCGTGTCTTGACGTCTGAACAAATCGGCAGGCGACTTCCCGGTGTTTACGCTATTACTGTGACAACGTCAGCATATCATAGTCGTATAGATGCTGTAGATTATAAGTAATTGTAATATGGAGACGCCAAGGAAACCGCTGAATAAATACTGGTGTTCGGTACCCCACTATATATAAGAAATATATACATAAAGGCAGATCGTTTTCCTTTGATGATGCCGATCTAGCCGCAAATAAAGAAAGAAAACAAATTTAATTTTAAAGAAGTATTTGTCTCTGCGTTGATACAAATAAAATAATTTAATTGATATCTGTCTTTTACAGAAAATGTTAAGATTTTTTTAACTTGAGGTTCGAACGTTAAAACGGCGCATACTCGATTGGAGTTTTTGTTGTGTATATTGACACCGGAAGTTCAGTGCCAGCAGTTCCATCGAAATCACGTGATCTGGCGGACGAAAATAAGAAAATTTTTACGGAATGGAAATGATTCGAAACAACCGTAAAAAAATCTACATTCGTTTTACTTATTTAATGTTCTATAGGAATGTTCGCCAATCTCATTAGTGATGTCATATTCACTAATTTGCATGTCATTAAACAAATAATTGGTTGGCAGTAAAACAATAAAGTAATTGACATGAAAGTAAGCAATTTTTAAACTTTTATAACTTTTTTATTTCCAAACCAATGTTTGTTCTGTTAATTGTTTTAGAGACTTAAGAAAATTCGTATTTTTTCTGTCAGTTTACATTTTTTAATTTTGATATGATAAATTTATAATTCTAATATGAAATAATGCATTTTTACGCTTTAAAACTAAATAAAACAAGATCGAATTTCCAATCTTTTTATTCTGAATATTTTTATCAAACCTTCGATGTGAATTAATTATTGCTATATAATTTTCATTTCTGAAAGAATTATAAAATTATCGTAAATAACAAAATAATAATGACAATTTAAAGTTGAGCCTTCATTGAAAGACAATTGAAATTTTTGATTTCCTGCCAACCACACAGGTAAATTCTCAAGCCTGTGACATCACGGCGAACATCTCTATTTACTCAAAGTATCACCAATAGCGCGCGTAACCTTCCTTACCCCCATGAGACCAGCAGACCTGTAGACCGTCTTCTCCGATATCATCGCTGAGGAAGAGGACATACAGAAAAAAAGATTTTCACATTTCGATAATTATTAGACTAACTTACTACTCTTGGCAGAAATGTTGCATGGATTGTCTGCAACATTATTTGTCATTATCGTTTCATTCGGAAATTCAAATTGGCTGTCGACCATTTTTTTTTCTGAATTGCGGAAATTTCAAAAAGTTTATCCTCTTAACCAGTTAGTGATACCGGCGAGCATGTACTTGTGTTATTTGTATTTACTTGGTAAAAATGTGGTAATTGATTCACAAATATTATATAATCTTGTTGGGTCATTCTCTTTTCAATAGTGATGGTAAAGACTGCCATTGTGTCCCATTAATATTACAGAAAAACAACAAACTTAAATCACAATAAAAGTTGATATATCGTTTGTTCATGTTAAATTGTATTTATTTCAGTAAAAGATTAAAAAATACATATTAATGATAATCAGAAACTAGTGTTTTTATTCTCAGATTTTAATATGATAAGGATATGCGCCAAAACCTGTAATTTAATTTTTTAGGAGACGGATTAGTATAAGCTTAGCTTGTTTCCGAATCCTGTCATGTTAAACAAAATTTGTATGTATTATAACATAACAGTTTATCATGAATAAATATGTTTATACCATTTAATTTTAAATGAAAGGAGAAATGTTTTATATTGTAAATAATGTTGATTTTGTGTATATATGTATGTAATATATTGATATAAGATTGTTTTATATATTTGTGCTATAAATACTGTTTTAATTATAGTCTCTTCTAATTCTGTAAAGAATGGCTCTCTGATTTATTGTTTTATGATTGTTTTATTTGTGTATTATGACCTGTAATTGAGAGATGAGGCTTAAATAAAATATATAATTGAATTGAATTGGGTTATATATAAATTTATTGAAAACAAAAATTGTAGTTTTTCGTAATAGAGGTGTATTAAAAGAGAATGAGAAGTGGTATCTAGATGGTAAAATGATAGAATTATGTAATCAATTTGTTTACCTGGGATTGTTATTTAATTATAACGGTATATTTACTGTAACACAGAAAACATTGTCAGAACAAGGTAAAAAGGCTACCTTTAGCTTATTGAGTAAAATACATGAATATTTTTTTAATACAGAGACTCTAATATCTGGTTTTGATACATATGTTACAAGTATAGTTAATTACGGCTGTGAAGTATGGGGCTTTCACAAGGGAACGGACATAGAAACGGTACTGAAGTTGTTAGAAACTGATAATTGTATTCTAAAGAACTTGTATGAAGATATGTATGAATCTCGTTTTTTAAAACTGAATGACAATATATTTGTCATTCCGTTTTAAAAACTGAGAAATCAATTTCTAACAACTTCAACCAGCAGCTGTCACCGTACAATTGATTCGCTACCTTTTAAATGTCAATCATTGACATATAAAAGATAGCGAATCAATTGTACGGTGACAGCTGCTGGTTGAAGTTGTTAAAAAACAAATTCTTTTATTTATAGTTACACAAAAAATCAACAAACACACATATCAACTTATATCGGTCAACGCATTGGGTTTAGCACACAAAACAATACAATCTTATGCAATTAAGTTCGTACAAAAATATGATCAGCCTTAAAATGGGAGACATTGATATTTAAAAAGTAGTGAATCAATTGTACGGTTCCAGCTTTGCTGTCACGTACAATTGATTCATTACCTTTTAAATGTCAGCGTCCCCCATTTTAAGGCTGATAATATGTATATTATCAGCCTTAAATGGGAGCGCTAATTACGGCTTACAACAGACGGCTTACAACAGATTTTCTCATGACTATAGCCAATGAAAAGATCTCATTTGAGGTCGGTGTAGCTATAAAAAAACTTCATTCTTGTTTAACTGCTTGGAGGCGTGGTTAATTACTATAAACTTCTTTCATAATGTAGCTATAAATAAAATAATTTGTTTAACTGCTTGGAGGCGTGATTTTCCCATCCTACAACATATTTTCTGTATACACATCGGCTGTTAAAATGCCGACTATCGCTAATGAAAAGATCTCATTTGAGGTGTAAAGTTCGTACAAACTAAACTGGTCATGTAAAATACGCGATATATTATATAGATATGGTTTTAGCGATGTCTGGTTGTCACAAAGTGTTGTGAATACCAAGTTATTTTTAAATGAATTTAAGCAAAGAGTCATTGATAACTATATAGCTGAAGGTTTATCCTTTTTTGAAAACTCGTCAAAATGTAATTTGTATCAATATATCTATGCTGGTCATAATATGCAATTTTATTTAAATCGTCCCGTAAATAGTTTATATAAAACATGTATTACTAGATATATAATAAATTCTCATGTATTAAATATAGAATCTGGTAGATATTTTAATACTGTCAGAAATGAACGTATATGTACTATGTGTAATAAAAAGTCTGTCGAAGACGAATACCATTTTATTTTAGAATGTGATAGATATACAGATATTAGATATAAATATAAAAAAAAATATTATTATAGAAACCCGTCTACTTTTAAATTGATACAGTTACTATCTGTACGTAATGTTAAAGAATTAAATAATATAGGAAAATATTTATATATTGCAGAAAAAATTCGTAAAACCAGTAATTGATTGTAAAACTTATATACATGTATTTCTGTTGAAAATTTATTATGTATGCCATTCGCCGCTATATTATATTATATTGTAATGGTTATAATTGTATAATGTTATATAATGTAAAATGTATTTGTAGTGTAAATCCTATAAGTTGTATTTGCTTATAGAATAAAGAATTATTATATCCCCATTTGCGCTCCCATTATACCCCACAATACACCCCATTACACACATTCATAACACCACTACATTTATACCACACAATACATTTATACCACCCAATACATTTATACCTCCATACATTTATCCCCCACCATACATTTATAGCACCCCGTACATTTATAGCACCCCATACATTTATACCACCAGTACATTTATACCACCCAATACATTT
>MJUT01059187.1:183816-194896 GCA_002080005.1 Gigantidas platifrons
CACACCATACATTTATAACACACCATACATTTATAACACACCATACATTTATAACACAACATACATTTATAGCACTCAATACATTTATAACACACCATACATTTATAGCACACCATACATTTATAACACACCATACATTTATAACACACCATACATTTATAACACACCATACATTTATAACACAACATACATTTATAGCACCCAATACATTTATAACACACCATACATTTATAGCACACCATACATTTATAACACACCATACATTTATAACACACCATACATTTATAACACACCATACATTTATAGCACACCATACATTTATAATACCCAATACATTTATAGCACCCAATACATTTATAACACACCATACATTTATAGAACACCATACATTTATAACACCCAATACATTTATAGCACCCAATACATTTATAACACACCATACATTTATAACACTCAATACATTTATAACACACCATACATTTATAGCACACCATACATTTATAACACACCCATACATTTATAACACACCATACATTTATAACACACCATACATTTATAGCACACCATACATTTATAACACACCATACATTTATAGCACACCATACATTTATAACACCCAATACATTTATAACACACCATATATTTATAACACACCATACATTTATAGCACACCATACATTTATAACACACCATACATTTATAACACAACATACATTTATTGCACACCATACATTTATAATACACCATACATTTATAACACACCATACATTTATAACACACCATACATTTATAACACACAATACATTTATAGCCCCCATATTTAATTATTAAGTGTCTGTCTCACAGAAAACCATGCAATATAAAAAAATATGCAACAAAGCTAAGAAAAAAAGTTATACATTTTCTAAATATTTGATGACTAATATTTTAAAATATATCATACATATTTCCGATATATTTTCATTTTCATTGTAAAATTTTGCATGGTTTTCTCATAGCCAAGCACTTAAGCCCTTAACCCTTGGAAAAATCCTTAATTTTTTTTAAGATTGCCCCTATTTTGACAGTTTATTATTGTTAATACATATCTCAGAAGTAAAAAAAATCACATCGTTTCCTCAAAGTATAATGTTTAAAGACAATGATAATGAAAAAATATTTTTGAAAAAAAAATTGTGAAAATTTGTAAGGCAAAATACAAAAAAACAATATGCTAACGGGATATAGACAAATTTTCAAATTCAGTCAAATTCCTTAATTTTGATGCACAATATTGGAGTTGGGGGATATTTCATTTACTTTAAATAAGCATTCTTAAACAGACAAACCTGAAAACTAAAACGTATAAAAATCCGCCTTTGACAATTTATAAGAAAAAAACTTATTGCACCCAAAAGTATGGCCATGGGCCAATTTTAGCTTAAAAGGCATTGTTTAAAATACAATGTATGTGCAAATTTTTGCAATAAACTGTTAGGGATTCTTATTATAGGTGATCTGTTTGTTTATTGTAAATAAATTACATATGTTATCCATGTATCCATTTCGGCATTAAAGTTTCGAAGGGTATAAAGTAAAGTGACCATCCGTCCGCCCGTCCGTCCGTCCGTCCGTCCGCGAGAAGTCTGTCTTGGGCGTCAAGAACGTTAAAATTCTAGTTAGTCTGTAGTGGCATTGTCAAAAAAGGAAAATAATTATCTGAATCTCATGTTGTTTAGAATGATAGAAAACGGCACCCTAACTGTAGTATACCCCGTGAGCTTCCAAGGGGGTGGGGTAGGGGAGGGCTTCGCCCCTGCCCCTACAAGGGCTCTGCTCTAAAGCCCATGGAGCCGTCAGCGGTCCTAGACCCTTCGCCGAAACAGCTTGTACCTATACGTCTCCATTATTCTGGCTACGCCACTGATGAGAATACCATATTTACACACTAACTGTACATTTACATAATACATGTTCAAACAATTCATGCACAAAAATAAAAAAAATAAAAACCCAAACATACATATGATATAAGCATATAATAATATTATACACTACAATTGGCTATATATTGGAATTAACAGGACTTCGACTGTCACTACCGCCACAATATAACTTAAACATTGTTGAAAGTGGCGTTAAACACCATAAACCTAAACTCTCGACTGTCACTAATAGGACGGGGAATCGGAACCCTATTAGAACAGATACCATAATGGCAGCCATCATATAGTAGTTATATTGTACCCTTAAATTTGATAGTATACATATCACTGATGTTGTGAGGTCGAATCTCGATCAGGGCGAGGTGTACAATATTATGTGTCAGATAAAGTTTGTCAGGAACTTGCGACAGGTCGGTGGTTTTCTCCGGGTCCCCCGGTTTCCTCCACAAATAAAACTGACTGCCACAATATATGGTAACTGAAATATTGTTGAAAGTGGCGTTAAACACCATCAAACAAACAAACAATTCCCGATCTTGACTAGGTTTATTAAAAAACAACCGGGTGTGATAAAGTATGTCGGTGACTTGCTGCAGGTGGACGAATTTCTCTGGCTAGTACAGTAACCCCTTAATGACTGCCACAACAAAGCAATCCCCTGGAGCTCATGGTCTCCTAGAATTCAATTTGTCTAGTCAAATTTTATTCTTTGCTTTTGCATTTTGTTTGCACTTGTTTTTGTAGCATGGTTGTTCTTTTACTTGAAAACAACCTCAACTGACTTTAATACTCTGTGTTTGTGCTGTTGTTGTTTTTCTATCAATAAAAGTTTGAAGATAATCAGAAGCCATAAATCGAAAAAGGACAGACAATACAATGGACAAAAGGACAATGATTTACAAAACACTACACAGAAAGCTAAAGATTGAGCAACACGAACCCCACAAACTCAGATGCACCGGAAGGGTAATCATACTTTGCTTCACTTGTGACTCTTGCTACAAACCCGGTGATAAGTCATGGATGCATATGATAGTCTGGTACTCGTGACCCCTCTGATTGTTTTTGTTAGAAGGGTCAAGTAACAGATGAATCCATACTGTAATGGTTGCCTCAATAGGCAACAAGAAACTCCATCTTTGGTAAAGGTAAGATGCATATAATTGATTGAAAGTGTGTCTTAACTAGAAATTTGGCTTCATTCAAACCATACACATTTGTTTCCATCCTTAGGAAATTTCAAAAGGAGAGGCCAACCCGTGAAAATATTCTTTTTGACAAATTACAAAAATGGGGGAAGAGGAGGGGGTTGCCACAACATATCATCTTCAGCGCTTCATTTCTCCAAACTAAACGATGTCTGAAATTCATTCATTTTAAAAGCGTTATTGGATTTATACATTTCCCAGATAGTTCACAATGAGAAAAAGGTAAATAATCTATTGTCGTAAAGAACCGGCCGTAGATAAAAAAAAAAGAAGAAGCATTCCTAGCTGTACATATGGTATTTTGTATTCTAAACTCTATTGGAATAGCTGTGATCAGCATGTAATCACTAGATCGAATTGCTCTGCCTCAATAAGGTATATATTAACAGTATGGTGATTATGCACCTTTCCCTGAAAATGTTTTTTTTATTAGAGCATATTGTCTGCGTTTTTCTTTAGGCTATAATCTATGTATATTGATTATTGTATTGTCGTATTTTCTACATGAAATGGCAATATGCCATTATGATCCAAAGACGTATAAAACTTTATATTTTGACGGAAAAAAAAACCAGTCTCGACGCTATATAAAGTACTTGTCTCTGTAATCATTAGTCTCGTTCAACTAGACTCTTGTACCCGACTTCACAAGAAAAAAAAATCCACGTCAATATATTGTTAAATAAATGAGCAATGAAATAGTTTAATTGGATCAGCATTCAACCACGTGTTTACTTGTAAATATCGGATGATCTCATTCAATTATTCGTCGTGTAAACGTACAGATCCGTACACTTCCATGTCGTTCTATTCAAAAGAACATCGATACCATGTCCAGAATATCAAATTGGGTCGTTGTGACGCATTGTAATTTGCAATTATTTTGAATCGTTCCAAGAATTGATTTGATTAAATTCATCTAGTAAGAGTGAGATGGAACTCTTGAAACCACTGTACCATTAAAACTTACGACACTTAACAATGCCGGATACCACGGTGCTGTGTACATACGTATAGATAAATAATCTTAAGTATTCCGAAGTCTGGTTTAATTCCATTATTTACCTATATGCCAAGTTGTAGATGTTTTGAGCTAAGTACTGGTGATACTAGAAACCCGCCACGCTATTTTATTATTACTTTCGCTGTTCGCCAGGTTATGAGTGTGTTGGATCTTTCCTCACATAAAAACACTTGCATGACCGCATCATTTCACTAATAGCGGAGGTTTTATCCCACAAAACTAGTTTAGTACCGCATTTTTTTTTATACCTAAGTGTCTGTACCAAGTTAGGATGCTGAGAGTAATCGATGTATTAGTGGTATCGATTTTGCTTCTTTCTACGATTTTTCTATTTAGGTTTTCTCCGGTTTCCTCCACCAATAAAACTGACCGCCACGATATAACTGAAATATTGTTGAAAGTGGCGTTAAACACCATCAAACAAACATCTATTGGATTTTGGAGCCGTTCCAACAGTGTTCTATTATTTTTGTTTTTCATTTTATTTCAGCTATTCGTTAGTAGAATAACTACCAGACTAAATGGAAGAGGGAAGAACGGCCAATTATATCAAACTGAGATGTTAAGCACCAGGCCTTTGGTTGCTATTTGAAAACCTCAGCATTGCAGGTGGATAATGGGACTGGAACCAACGTCGTAGGTGTTGGGCTTTTGAGTATTCAACACGACGGGTGCCACAAGTTGAGCAGGAACTGCTTACCCTTCCGGAGCACCTGAGTTCACCCCCGGTTTTTAGTAGGGTTCGTGTTGCACGATCTTTACGTTTTGTTGATATGTTTGTAGATCGTTGGATTTTTTCTTTCGGCCATTGTAATGTCCCTTCTTCGATTCCGTTTTCTAATTACCCTTTTTTTTCGACGATGTCGTATACGATCGTTTTTTACCTATTTTGCAACTATGGATGCTTTTGCCTAACAATTTTAAAGATGAAAATATTTTCTAACTTTTTGATTGGAGAATAATCCAAATTTGGTAAGAGCTCGGAGAACGGATTTAGAGCACTCTTGTAATAAGCAAGTCGGATTTAAAGCACTTGTAATAAGCAAGTCATTTAGTAGTTTGCTGATTGGTTGCGTCCATCGTCCTACGCCCCGCACAGACAAATGGAGTTCGAGTATAACTGAAAATATGATTACTTTTAATAGTATATCTGTATTAAACTTTAAATCTAAGCTATATTCTCTTTAACCAAAGTATTATATGTCGTAAAGTTTTATTTTCAATGTATTATGTAATCTTCAGGTGAGCGACTGGAGGTATTAAATTCTGAGCAAAGTGCCATTTCATCTATTACATATTAAGAAATTATTGTTGAAGCCATGAATTTTTTGAGATTTTATCACGGATAGGAAATAATATATGCACCCCCCCTTTTTTTTTTTAGCTCACCTGACCCAAAGGGTCATGTGAGCTTTTGTCATCACTTTGCGTACGTCGTCCGTCCGTCCACAATTTACTAAAAAATATTCACCACTAAAACCATTTGGCCACTTAAGACCAAACTTTGGTGTAATGGTCCGTGGATGATCCCCTTCCAAAATTGTGTCCGGCAGTCCCGACCTCCAACAAACATGGTCGCTGTTACTAAAAATAAAAAAGGGGATGGCATTTTAAAAATCTTCATATCTGAAACTACTCGGCCAATTGGAACTAAACTTTGCTTAAATAGTCCTTGGATGACCCCCTTCCAGATATCCAACCAACTGTTGCTCAAAAAAGAAAAGGGGGGTGAAATTTTAATTTTGTCCCCTCTGAAACTACTGGGCCAGTTGGATTCAAGCTTTCCTAAAATAATCCTTTGGTGATCCCCTTTCAAAATGTTGTCTAGCAGTCCAGTCCTCGGACCAAGATGGACGTTGTTACTAAATATTAACGATTCCTTGCACATTAAGTAGGATACAAGGTTTTACATGTCTTATCAAATCCTATAAAACCAATATGTTTAGGTTATTTCAGTGAAATACTGTTCGTATAAGAATATAATATCTGTGCTTCGTCGTGCATTTTTTTTAAAGATAGTTCTTGTTTATCTTCAATCGTATCGTACCGCTATGGAACTTTTAAACCTCTTTACACTAGTTTCATAGCATTTACATCGATTGTCAAGAAACAAAATAGTACTTTAATTACACTTGCCTTTGTCACGTCTCAGTATGAACTTTATTTTTATGTTTCATTTTGCGAAAATGTTGTTATTAACATATAAATGTATTGCTTTTGCCTCGTTTTCTGAATATGGCCAGGAAATTCACAAGGAAGTTGATAAATCCCCTGTAAAGTGTTTTGACACTTGATATATGTGCGTGTAGGTAAATTACTATAATGACGTAACATATCTACTGATAATCGAACTCGTGAATGAACGGCCACATTAGAAGGAACCATAGAAACAAAGTATGTATATTTAAATTTCATTTTGATGTTTGTAATTTCTTTAACTTTTATTCGTACTGTTTATGATAATATGCGTTTATAACTTGTAGTAATTACAGTAATAACTTTCTGAAATTTTTTTTTTTATTTGTCGCCAAATTTTATAGAAACACTAAACTGACCTGAAAGATGTATATCATTAATATATCCTGACTCAAAACGAAAATCAGGTAAAATTTGAGAAAAAAATATATAATTTGGTTTTTGTTTCGTAAGGATATTTTTTGACAGTGAAGGGACATAGTCCCCACCTAAAGTTAAGTGGTCTATTTATACCCAATGAGTCAATGACGATGAAATTATTGTTGTTATTTTCTAAAACGAAAGTAAAAACACATTCTTGCCAAATTACAAGTCTATCACTATTTGATAGGAATAGTTTCTTCTCTAGGGATCTCTCTAAGGTTTTGTGATATAAACGTGAAATAGTTCTGTCTTTAAGGTTTGATTTTCATATAAATGCAGTGCATATCCCAGGAACTGTGAATAAAATTGCTGATTCAATTTCTCGTATGCAGTGGGAAGCATTCAAGACAGTCGCTCCACAAGCAGATCCGAAGCCCACCAAAAGTCCACAGGGATTCTGGAAGTATTTGCCGGAGAAATAGACTCTTTAGTAAATGCATCATTGGCTGATAACACGGTAAAGTTGTCAAATTGGCCGTTAAACAGTTTGATGCGTTTTGCACAGAATATAAGTTGTCTCCTAGTTGGCCCCCTCCTTTAAATCATGTTGTCAATTTTGTTGCATATTTATCTTGTAAAGGTTATTCTTTTTCAACAGCAAGTTCTTATGTATCAGGAATTGCTTTTCAATTGAAAATTAATGGTTTCAGTGATGTAACTGATTCATTCTTGATAAGAAAAATGCTGAAAGGGTTTCATAAAGTTCGTCCAACAAGAGATACCAGAGCCCCAGTTACTATAGATATGTTGAAGCTACTTCCTCGGGCTCTGGACGCAGTTTGTTCATCTAAATATGAATCCCTGTTGTTTTCGACAATTTTTTCTGTAGCCTTTTTTGGCTTCCTTCGAATCGGGGAAGTGGCAGTTGTCTCTAAGAAAGATAAAACTTCAAAGGTTAAGTGATGTACAACTGACGAAAACAGATTGTAAAATCAATATTGGTTTTTCAAAAACTGATCAGAGTGGGAAGTTGGCGCAAATAGAAATTATTAAAAGCCCACATCAACAAATCTGTCCGATTACGTTGTTAAAAACATACTTGTCAGTTCGACCAGTAGGAGATGGTCCCCTGTTTTGTCATTTTAACAGAACCCCAGTAACTAAATACCAAGTGTCCTCATTGCTTCGGTCTTCCTTGCAATTTTTAGGAATAAATCACACCTGTTTTAAAGGCTATTCGTTCCGGATCGGTGCTGCAACTCATGCTAGCATGCAAAATGTTCCTGATAAACGTAATTCAAGAAATGGGCAGGTGGTCAAAAAGTTCATCTGTTTTTAAGCGTTATATTAGGACCAATGCACTTTAAATGCTACAGTTTTTAACTACAGATTTGGACATTTTATTTGTATCAGGTCACTAAAGAAAGCATTTCTTTTGTTTTAAGATCAAACTACTACACCAATGGTATGGATAGTGGGATCGTCCATTATAAAATGGGCTTTTGAACATGCTGGAAGTCGACCGGTGGGTACAAACCTTGGCTTACAACGCTACGGTTATTCCGTACTATGGGTGGGGCATCCTGGATTGAAGGTTGCTCAAGTGCTCAACCTGGTACATGCACTACTGAATTGGAGAAGACCCCCAGCCTTCTTAGTAATTCATGCGGGGGGCAATGACATTGGAAATATGCGATGTGGCCTATTACGTTACAACATAAAATTAATTGTTAAACAATTAATGCAACTTCTCCCAAATACCACTATTGTTTGGTCATCAATTTTACCCGTTTGAGATACAGATCATCTAAAAACACAAAGGCCATGGAAAGTTGTAGGACAAGAATAAACAGATCTTTAATTGATTATGTAATTAAGTATAGGGGTGAAGCTATTAAATATCCTGAATTTAACGATGGGTATCCAGGATTATTTTTTGATGATGTTCATTTATCCTTTATTGGCAATGATTTATTTTTAAACACCATACAAGGGGCTTTTGACACTTTCTTGCATAATTTTTGTTTGTCGGTGTATCCGTTAGAATAAATTTAACGGTTTAAGAGTATTTGGCATGACAGAGAAAAATTGATTGGCGTGAGCTCCATTATTAATGACGCTCAGTGGCGGAATTTTTCTCAACAGTTCAATTTAATTTTTCATATTTTGTATAAACATTAGATATGCTGTTTGGTGTCCCCAGCAGCACTTAAGGTTTAATATTGAAGAACATTGTCGATGTAGATATCGGCCGCTTATATTGTTGAATTTGTGTTGAATGACTGTGAGTTGATTGAGATGATGAAAAGTTGACACTTTGAAGAATATTCAATGAGGAAAAGTTGACAATTGTGAAGTTGATAATACATTATTAATTATTGCTTATATGAAAAGTTGATAATACATTATTATTGCTTATATGAAAAGTTGACAATTGTGAAGTTGATAATACATTATTATTGCTTATATAAATGACTGTCATGGCCAAATACATCCAAATATTAAATGTTATGCTTTATTTAGTGTTTGTTTAATTACGACATCTTCAATAATAAGTATATATTTTCACAATTAGGGACATACTATTTTGTTCACATGAATTCAAAGCAAAAATCAAATTATATATATGTTTTTTGGACATGAAAAAAAATCGGTATTTTATTTCAAACCTTTGTAAAATTTCTTTTTGAAATTTTTAAAAGTGAAGGCTGGGATTAATAATTCTTTGTATCTTTCAGGTAAAGATTTTGTTTCTATAAACTTTGACGAGAGAAATGATACCCCCCCCCACCGAAAAAAGGGCGTTCATATAGTTAAAAACATTGTGGCCGATAAGGCACTCTATACCAAGTAGGAAATGACTACAAAAAAACCTTTCTAACTGGAACAATTATATCTTCAATCTATAAAGAACAAGAACACTGTACTATTTTTTAAACAAGGACACTATGTTATTTCTTATACTTCCCAACATTATATTTCCAGGTGTATTAATTGATAAAATATGGCTACGAAAACAGAAATACCCATTACAAGTGAAAAGGAGGATACTGAGAATAAAATGGCGGTAGTTAAACAACGGACTGGTACACGTGTCGAGGCAGATATAAATAACAGTTTATCAACAAAATCTCATCTGAAAATTATGATCATGAATACTGGTGGCAAAAATGTGGGTGATAAACCAACAGACAGGAGGAAACGAGCGATTTATGATGTTGTCACGAACACGCGTGCCGCATTAGTTTTGTTTCAGGAGTTTAGTTGGACAAGTATTCGTGGTAGTGCTTGGCAAGGTTACAACTGGCCTAAACATTTACAGTACACTGGTCATACTGATGCTAGTATTCTGTTCGATATTAATGAAGTAACTCTGGAAGAATATCCTCAAAAATGGCTAGACGATACTCTTCGAGATCTTATCAGAATGGGAGACATTAAGCACGGGTTTACACCGATTCCAAGGATGTGTCTTAGAAAAATAAAGACGAAGGGAGTTCCAATCGTTGAATTCATCTGTGTTTCTTGGCATGGGAGACACAATAAAGCAAAGTTAGAAGATCTAAAAGAAGAATTCAAAAGCATGTTAAAATACATTTTAAAACTCTCGGAGAAGGAATCATTGCAATGTATTGTAGCTGGCGACTACAACGTAATAATTAAGAACATTGAGACACTGGTACCACCATCACTTGTCTTGCACAAATACAAATCAACAGAAAGGCGGGAACCAGAAAATATAATCGATTTCTTCATTACTTCTGAATCATTGGTAATGTCCGACATTAATGCTTTGACACTAAAATCAGAAACAGACGTTATGGGAGTTCTTTCGCTTTTTGATCACGACCCTGTGGTATCATCTATGAGTACTAAAACAGACACTGAATATCTTTACCGCAGAAATCATAATCGCGATGGTCAACCTGGAGGTCAGTATGTGGCCCGTCGCCAAGGAGGTAGCGGAAATAATAAACATTGTCAACCTGAATATCAGTCTGGGGCCCGCCGCCAGCCAGGTAACAGACATGAAAAACTTGGTCAACCTGAAGGTCAATTTGGGGTCTGTCACCAACCGGATATCAGACATAATCGCGATGGTCAACCTGGAGGTCAGTATGTGGCCCGTCGCCAAGCAGGTAGCGGAAATAATAAACATTGTCAACCTGAATATCAGTCTGGGGCCCGCCGCCAGCCAGGTAACAGACATGATAAACTTGGTCAACCTGAAGGTCAGTTTGGGGCCTGTCATCAACCGGATATCGGACATAATCGCGATGGTCAACCTGGAGGTCAGTATGTGGCCCGTCGCCAACCAGGTATCGGACATAATAAACATTGTCAACCTGAATATCAGTCTGGGG
>MJUT01059187.1:203716-218867 GCA_002080005.1 Gigantidas platifrons
ATTATCTCTTACGTAAATCAGGACCCCACCACCATTATCTGTCAATCTGTCTTTACGAAAAGGTTGAGGATTTTGAAAGTTCTCAATAGAAATGTCATCGTTACTGATATTATTATTTAGTTTTGTTTCAGTGACACATATACTATCACAATCCCCAAGTTCTGCTTGTAAGAGGTCAGTTTTGAATCTTAGAGAGTTTACATTTGAAATAACAATTTGTAAATTACACATCTCATATTTTGAAGTATCTGGGCCTGGGTTAGGATGGATGTCACAGCATATAAGGAGTTGGTAAAACACTATGAATAGGGTAAAAGCAATATTGGAGAATTTGAGTGATACATATTCAAAGACCTGTAATTGGAAAAAATCACAAAATGGGTTATCCATGATCATCAAACAAATGGATAAAACAAATACAGGTCTTCAAATAAGTACATATAATTGAAATATCAAATACACAGAATAAGACAATATAATACATGTTTTACAAAACTGTCATCAATTGGCTGAAGCTCCGTTACATGCAAAATAATAGGAAATAAATAATAAAAAAAGATGTATAAATGAAATAAACTAAGGGGTAGCATACACATCATGAGACATACAGTTGTACATGAAGTCTATGAAGAGTGCATGTAGAATAGCAAAATATAAAGAAAAGAAGAAACTAAAATACTGGGAGGCTCGGGCTGTAATTAGCTATGTGTAGTGATCATACATATTTACGTAATAAGAATAATCACATGAACACACCAACTTGGCAATGAACGGATTCAATCCACACTTGGTGCAATGTATGCATAAATAAATCCATTGAAATATTCCAAATACATGTATGATATATTAAGCTCAATCCCATCTTGGACTCGGCCTCGATGATTTCCCACATTGTGTCTCCACCGAGACACAATATAAAAAATCATCGAGACCGAATCCCAAACAAAATTAATATTAAGCCATAAGTGATAATCCCATATAGAGACAAGTAGATAAGAATCATCAGAACCGAACCCCATATGGGATCAATTATTAAGCCACTGCACAAATAAAAACTCCTGGGACCAAGGGCGGGTGCAATATGAATATTATAACCGGGCANTGTTTGATATTGGTTTTTCATCAACAATTTGTTTTTGATATCAGAGTTGTCTTTCTTTGTGCATATTTTGTTTGGTAAATTTTACTGTTTACAATACCTCGTGGGTTTCAAGGGTCTATACACAAAATGGGTCTGCGCCACCTGCACCACAAAATGGGTCTGTGCCACCCTACACCACAAAATGGGTCTGCGCCACCCTGCACCACAAAATGGGTCTGCGCCACCCTACACCACAAAATGGGTCTGCGCCACCTGCACCACCATGGCAAACCAAGGCTATAACACTACTCATAAGTGTGAAACGTTTTGTATACACAGAATTAAGTATGTAATAAATAGAAGAACCGTCTCGGATTGTTTCCGGAAAAGAAGAAAAAAAAAAGAAAAAAGGAAGAGACGGGAAAAAATAAATAAATACACATATATTTATATATATACTGGGTTTACCTCATTCCGATGGTCTTACGGAAACACACCTTGTAAAATATACGATATCTATCATATTATGCTATGAAATAATAAAAAATAATAATATTCTTTTAACCTTGTGTTCAAGTTATCGATTGTTGACAGTTCTCCGATGGGACCTTTTTTTTTACCTTAACATCGTTTCGATGTACTGGGAATTCCCTGTTATGGAGAGCCATTGGGGCTAATATGCTTGACTGCTTTGGCGGGTTATTTATATCAGATATATTTGAACCAAATAAAAGAATTTTTTATTATTTTAAAAATTCTGTATAGCACACTTAGATGGAAAAAAGATATATTGCATAAAATGTAAAAAACAACAATTGATTTTTATTTAATTGTTTGGGATTAAATTTTATGCACTTTTTGGCAATTTTCATTTTAAATTTCACATATTTTAAGAGTTGGAAGAAACATATGATGGTATAATTCTAAAAAACAACACTTCATCTTTTTCCCTAACCTTGTTCACTCATGCCGTATATAGCTTTAACTCCGGTCGTATTATCGAAAAATAACAAAATTCTCATAATTATTAATATGGTTTTCCATAGTTTTTTCCTGCGCACAACCGTAAGTGCAACTTTATTGTCATTGGTAACTAGGATGCTGGATAGCAGACGAACATAAAACAGTTTTCACATGTTCAATAAACGATATCTAAGTTGGTTTTTAAGATTTATCAAATGAGATGGCATATAAGGGTGAAGGAGAAGTTGAGATTTATTATTATATATAATAAAACGGCAAAAGCATACCTGAAATGCAAGCATTTCCAAAATGTAGGTGATGTAAACAAAGCGTGTCGTCAATGAAACGTGACCTGCATCCTCTGATCGGCGACTGCGTAAACGGAGGTACGCAAAGCACAAAAAGAAAATACTTCGGAACGAGGTATAACACGGAATGAGGTGAAAACAGTATAATTATAGATAAAATCTATCAAGATACAGAATTTTGGTCTAAGTGAGGTTATAACGATATTGAGTATATAATAACAGTGAGGTCGTTATAAGATACAAAAATGAAAATGTGTAGAAAATGAAAAGAAGCGGATACATACTAAATAAATGAAAGGAAGAAATTTATATTTGACATATACCTACAGTAGATATAGAGAACATAACTTATGTGAAGTAAAACAAACATTATGTGGGAATTAAATAAAGCAAAAAAAATGTATATATGGGAAAAAATAGATATTAGTACAGACTGACAATGATAGCAAAACATATAACTGAGGCAAAAAATAATCAAACAAAATGAACAGAACTATAAACAGTAAAGTAAAATATACATAAATGAACAGAACTAGAAAGTAATGTAATAAACATAAACATAAACAGTTAAGTGGATTTGCTTTAATGCGGTGTAGTACTATTCATATTTGCGGCTGGTAAGGGCGTAGAAATAATATAATCGAGATCAGCAATTGGCGGATCGAAAGGAATTGCGGTCGCGTTCAACTGACGGGTATTATTACTTGACTTCACATAGGTATCTTTAGGTTTGTGAGAATTTGGCACGACAGTAATTTTAAGGAATTGTTCCAGATCAGTGTCATGCGATATATTGATGGTTCTGTCTGAGAGAGATTTGACAAGAATCTTGCCGTCATGTGTCAAACAGTTTTTTACCTTTCGATCTCGTAGTAAGTCTCTGTTTTTTTTTAATAGGTTTGCACGCCTTTTTGTGAGAGCCTTATTTACATAGAGTCTATGTTCAGGGGGCTGTTTTTGATTGTGCGTCTTGAGGTTTTTCTTGTTGCGAAAAACAAGGTCTCTATTGCGGTAGCTAATAAATCGGATGATTATGTCCTGAGGCCGGTTAGGTTTAGATTTAGAATCGGTGATTCTGAGTGGAGGTCCAACTCTATGAGTACGGGCAATATGCGAGTAATTTAGGGACTCTCCTGTATCTGCAAGGATAAGATTGTTTATGACATCTAGCACTAGATCACCAGTGTTTTCTTCACGACCTCTTTCCTTAATACCCGATAACTTGAGATTAGTTCTACGGGAATACTGTTCTTGGTCATCAAGTCTAATACTAAGGTGATCAATTTGTGCTTGTATGGAGGAGAGCTCACGGGCCAGCTCAGTTTTCAGAGATGCAGTTATGGCATGTCGCAGAGACTGATGTTTTAATATTAAATTAACAGCTCAACTTTATCGTTGTCCTTAGTTATGCTTTCTAATACCACATTTAGCTCACTCAGCTCCCCTTCTTCGCTGCTGTACCCTCTCTTACGTTTATTATCTTCAGAGAGCTGTCTTTGTGAGGGGGGTTTATTCCTTCCCATAGTTTATGTAGTAAGTTGAGAAAGTATTAAGTATATGAAACTGTATCAATGAGAGTTTTTTTCCAAAGGTAAATATTGAACAAATGCAATTAGTAAATATACATACAGTACTCCTTTATAATCCAGGTAATGTAAACATGTATTGTGAGCAGTACTCACTCCAACCAAAACATGAATATTTTGATATTAAAATCCTGTTATGGCACTCCAACTTGATATTAAAAAATATCAGAATCACAAGAAATGTCATTAAACATGTTGTCTACCAAGTTTCAGTAAAGTTAGTATGGTAGCATACTACAAACATAGCCAATTTAGACAGCTCGTCCAAACTACAACTTAATCTGTCGCCATCTTGTATTCACTCATCAAATATCATTTATAATTCAATTATTCTTAATATTCTACATTTTCTACAGACTCTGGATTCACTCGTCTTTACCTGCTTCACATATTCCAAGGACTGAAATGTTTAACTTTGCCCATTATCGAAACATACACTTTAATAGCATGCCGCATATTTAAAATTTCTCAATTTAATATCTATAAGCAATCAAATATCACTTATTTTTCTATTATTTTTAATATCCTACATAATTATAATTATCAGGGCGAACGGACCCACTTTTAGGTCGAACGGACCCAGGGCGAACGGGTATCAGGGCGAACGGACCCGGAACCACATTAAGATCAATTACACAATATCATATAAACGTAGTACAAATATATTGATTATGACTAATTTTTCCAAGAGAGTCACGAGGAAGTTGATAAATCCACTGTATTGACATTTGATTGGTCACTATAATTGTCAAATGTTTTGTTAAAATCTTCCATAAATAAATGATCTGATAACGAAGGAGGTAGCATAATTACTATAATGACGTAGCTTATTACTTACTAATCTAAAAGTAATTAAGGTGGTACCATACACTAAAGGGAAATAACTCTTTAAAATCAGTTGAACGTTTTGATCATATGATGTTTGTATGCAGATTTCAAGCATCTCGGTGATCAAAACCACAGCGAGGAAAGCTGTTATGTGGCTAGTGAATTTATAGCTCTGAGTCTGTTGGTTGGGATTTGTTAAAATTTTGATATTTATTACAGTGGATATATTCAAACACACTGAAAAAAAAAAAAAAAAAATTAAACGAGCAGATCAAATTTTACCTGAAGTGTATGGTACCACCTTAATTGAACGGTCATATTTGAAGGAACGACATTACAGGAACAAGATGATGTATGTATATTTAAAAAGTTTGTATTGAACCAGAGAATTATAAAATTTGTTTTATAATTCCCACTTGTTTAATAAAACCCTGCTTGAACGTCATGTTGATGTTTGTAATTTCGCTAGCTTATATTTGTAGTAATGCCAACTCTACCGTTTTACGAGGTAGTCTACCGAATTTTTATGTCTTCTACCGCCTACCGATTTAAAAAAAAATAATGTAAACAAAATTATCGTGAATTGTTCATATGTTGATTATTCTTGTAGATTTCTACGACGTATAAATGAGTACAAATCCAAATTATTTAGGCCCTTTCCGTAATCGTTTCCCTCTTAATTTGTACCGGAAAATTCCATTGTTCAATTCTTTATCATTAAACCAATTAGAAACGGTATTTAAAATAAAGTTTTAAAGCACTACATTTTGAACTTATGATTCCTAAACATCAACAGACCAATGTCTGAATGAATATGTTCGAAACGCCAGAAAAAAAAGAAGGCTCGTTTACGTTATGATAACGTATTCAAGACAGCATGGACGGATGAGTTTCATTTCACTAAACATTCCCGAAAGGGAAATACAAAAAAATGTACATTCGACTGAACATATTTTATATACAAAATCCAACAGAATGCACCATTTTGCGTCCTTCTGAAAAAAAATCCATTTGTTCATGGTTTTATCATACTATATTTAAAGTTTTGACTACACAGAATGTATATCCAAAATGCAGCAGAATGCACCATTTCGCGTCCTACCACTTTTAGTCTCTCGAGGGTTGGCATGTATTGAGATTCGTACTGTTTTTAATGCGTTGTATAAAAGTATTGATTTAAAAAAAAAACATTCTCTGATGAGGTGTTATTAATCTGAATTGTACCAATTACTTTTTTTTTATTTTTCAAAATTCAAAATTTTATTGTCATTAAACAATACAATTTGTGACAATTATAAAGATAAACAGACAGGTAACAAAGAAAACATAAAATAGACATTTTCAAGTAAATATGTTAGGAGTCCCCTGTCCTCAGTTCTAATGACTTTTTTTAAAAAGGAACCCAGTTTATTTACTTGAGATGGTGTTGATGGATTTAAAATATATGAAAGTTTTTCTGATTCTGATAAGTTATTAAAAATTTGATTTTCGTTGTTCAAAATGTTTAAAAAAGAAGACCTCAATTCAGAATTTATCGTGCAATGTAAAAGAAAATGTTTCTCGTCATATATACAATTACAGTGTGAGCATAAACGTTGCTCTCTGGGAATATTTAAATGTCTCCGCTTTTCTATTAATAGGTTGTGTTCACTAATTCTAAGTTTTGTTATTAGCTTTCTGTATTCAAAATTAGATATAGATAAGTAACTTTCCAATGATAAATTTTGTTTTAAATTTGAGAATTAATATTAGCAACCTCAGACACACACAGGTGTACAAGAGGACAATATACATGTATAATACGTTCAAATGGCAAGATAGGACATAATACATATTACACACATAATATGGTAAGACATAACAATAACGTATATAAATACACACAAATATTTCATAACTTTCTTTAAGAAAATAGCTAGTTTTTTATGTACTTGTACATTACAAATAGACAATAAACCACCAAATTTATTCATATTAGGATTAGTTTTGTAATAATTCGGTATAATTTGTGGTCTCAATTCTGATACAACTGGATGCACACGTGTAAATAATAAATGATATTCATCCCCCATCCCATTTCCACATAAAGTGCGTAATCGTTGTTCCCTAGGAATTCCAGCCCATCTACCCGTTTTTATGGCAAGCTTCAAGTTTGAACATCGCAATTTTGTAATAAGATATCTCTCCGATGGAAAAAGTCGTAATAAATATCGTTCTAGACAAAATTCCTTTTTGAATAATGAATAAAAGTCCCCTTTTGACGTATTATGGATCAGTGAAAACCAATGTAGATAAAATTGATCTGTAAGCCTTTGTTTAACCGTTAACTTCAACCAATCTATATCAACATTTTGTTGTTCAGTCCATAAATAGCTCAGTCCAGTTTCATCAAATATAGATTTCAAATAACTAATCCATTTAAATTTGGTTGGATTATTTCCGTGTAATTTTAACATTAATCTAAGCATAATATTAGAAATTTTGTTCTCTTTCTGCAACGTTTTACCCCCAAAAATAACCATTCTTAGTTTTATTGAAATTTCCAGTGTGACCCTTCCCAACTCTCCATACACCATGAAATTAGGCGTACTATTTCTAACTTTTGATAAATTTTTCAAAATTGCAAATGCATTTTTTCAATATTATATTTATTTTCAAAACCCCATACTTCTGAAGAGTATAATAATATAGGTACTATCAACGGGAAGCGTGATATATTTTTTTTATTTTTCTGTACATAGCAAAAAGGGCCTTTTGTGCTTGGTCGACTACTTTTTTCCTGGAGGAACAAAAATTTTCAGTATAATTAAAAATAGTTCCTAAGTATGTTTATGAATTTACACTTTCGATGGATTTACCAGAAATATAAAAATCCATGTTTTGCTGTACTTTTCGTTTACTAAACACAATTATTTTAGTTGTTTCTACATTAACTTCTAACTTCCACATCTGGCAATAGTGTTCAAAAACATTTTGTGCATTTTGCATACCCTCTGTTGTTTCTGACATAATAATAGTGTCGTCAGCATAAAGCATCTGCGACTCAGATAATAAATCTATTTCATCCGAAAACAAAGTCAATCTTTCATTTAATATAGATGAAAAAGTTTTTCCTAGACAAGAGTTTAAAGTTATCCCTCTATAATTACAAGGATCAGCAACCGATCCTTTATTTTTATATATAGGTACTATAATACCAAGTGACCATAACTCAGGAACTACACCTTTATCAAAAACTAAATTAAGCATTTTAAGATACAATGGCATAAGTACATGTGCAGTATTTGTAATGTATTCATTAAAAATATCGTCAATACCATTTGATTTTTGATTTTTCAGGTTTCTTATACTCTTTAAAATTTCATTTTCTGTAATAGGGCTATTAAGTAACTGATATAATTCCTTTGGTAAATTATTAAAATCAAAAGCATTATCATCAGAGAATCATCAGCAACATTAACAGTCTGATTCATTTCTTTAAAGTATTCGTACAGTGAATCTATAGAAACGTCACTTTTCCCAGTCTTTTTTCCCGCCCAAATTTCATTAAAAAAAATTCAAAACCCTTTCGAATCAGATTTACTTTTTTGACGCAGTTTATTAACCATGTTTTGTTGATAAACTTAATTTATTTAGCTCAAATTTATATGATTTACTAGCTTCTTTCATACTTTTTCTGTTTTCTTCATTTTTCAATAAGCTATATCCTTTTCGTGCCTTGTGAATTTTTTTTCGACTTTCTTTACACTTATTATTGAAATAAGGCTGATTATCACCTTTAGTAATTCGAGATTTTTTTTTTACAGTTCCAAAAGTTTTAAGCGCCACTGATTTAAAAAAATGTTGCTAATATCCTCAAATACTTTATTAATTTCATTTTGTTCTACCCTCTCTTGTACCTCTAATATTTCCAATTTTGACATCAATTCATTTAGTTTACCTTCTTGGTCGTCTTTTACAGAATTTGTAAAATCTAAACACTTTTTACCATCCCATTTCACAAATTTGTCACTTTTCTCATTACAACTACCGTCTGTATTACTATTCAAATTCAATGAAGTTTGAACAAATTAATGTATTTCACAATGTACATCAGAGATCAATGGATCAAAGTCCTGTATATTAAACTCCTTAATCAAAGGAAACAATTCAGACGACAATAGTAAATACATATGTATACTTGTATCATTGCATGTTTTATTTCCAATACCTTTATCCCTACAAAGTCTAGAGTTACCAATATAAATATTGTTTCTTTTACGCATAATAAGTTTATGCCCATAATTATTTACTGGACAATTACACTTTGTCACTCTTTGTAACGGAATATTACATCTGACTAGATTTTCATAGTCATAAATAAAATCCATAATTTCATCATTTGAATTCAGGTTAAGAAAATTAAGTAAGTTTTCATCAGGAATTAAATAATCAGATAACGTCCCACTTTTTGCATTGAAATCACCTAAAAGTAAACAGTTCGAATCATTTTTATTTTTCAAAGATATTAATTCCCTCTCTAAATCATCAAAGGCCTCGTTCGAGGCATACTTTGAGATTTCGGGTGGTATGTACATACAACCCAGTAAACATTCCTTGTTTTTACCCATTATATTTTTAGATATTTTCACCCACTGAACAAATTTACTGTCAGTATTATAAAAATGTACAAAATTGTCAAAAATATTCTGATAGATACCTACAATACCCCCAGATTTTCTCTTACATTTTTGTCTAATTTTTGTACCTATAGTTTTCAGGTAATGTCAATATATCAGTTTCATCGAGTTTAGTTTCAACAAAAACACAAATATCATATTTTCTTATCATATCTACAAAGTCTGGACAAATTAGTTTTTGATTTATTCCACATACATTCAAGAAACAAAACTTTATTTCAAAATACCGGTAATTAACAGTTCGACCAAATTTGTTTGGTCCTCTTGCACCACACCCCTAGCGGACAGGCATTGGTTGTTGGTTAATGACGGGGTCTGGTTGAGGAGCACGCTGTAATGGTCCTTGTGGACCCGGTATCGCTGGCCCTGGTGATGGAGGCATGGAAACGAGTGTCTGCTTATTTGGATATGCCTGCTGTTGTGCTTCCGGGCGGTTATCTTGAGCAGGTACCTGCAGTTAAGCTTCATTGAATCTCGGATAAAACCGTCTATGATCAACGTATAGTTTATCGTCACGTAAGTATGCCACATACCCTTTGTTTCGAGGATCTTTCATTATGGGTACCAACTGATGTCGCCTTTCAATTACTTCTTGAGGAAACTGCTCTTGCACAATATAGTTTCTATTTTCAGATAGTTTCTCCTTAGCGGCCGCTAGTACCTTTTGACGGTCCTTACGGCGCTCAAATTTTGCGGCAATACTTCTCGGTCTATTATCTTGCCGTGCGCGTAACCTATGTACTACGTGAAATGGGATATCCCACTCAATTTCAAACCCTACCCGGTATTGCTATAAATGTTTTTAATTTTCCTTCCGTATCCTCTTGTTCTCTAACATCGGAGACATCAGGGGTGCGTTCAACATCGTAGCTGCTAGGTTAAGCTACGTAGAACAATCCTATTGAACGGAAAGCTAGTCTAGCCGCTACGTAGCTCTAGCTAGCTTAAATTAAACAAATTATGCTAGCTTTTGAATCCAAGATGGCGGCAAAAACTAAATTTAATTTCGTAAGGCAAAAATAGTGGCATTGTAGGAAGTGGCAACGCTTTTAATACGGATGATTATTTATTAAGGTAACTAGACAAGTACGATTAGCTAAGATGTTCCAAGAAATTATTCTATATGATTGGCGCCATATTTGCTAGCACTGCTCCGTAGCTAGTCGTTCAATAACGTCATGGCTATTTTACCTAGCAGATAGGCTAGCTGCTACGATATTGAACGCAACCCTGGTATACCTTTAGTTATAGATTCAATAATTGTCAGGAAACTTCGAGAGAAAAAAGAAACATGTACACATAATAGACCAATTTCACATTAACCTATTATTTGTTGTAAGCGGCCTTAGTCCAAATTCCAATCGGAGTAAAATCCGGGTGGTAAGCGGCCTTACTGTTTGGATTATTTCATGGCGATATGCTGATATTCGACTACCACTTCATTTTTAACCTTTTCGAAGTTCTCTTCAACTATATAATTTTATTCTACATTTACACATGGATCCTGGTGATAAAATCTACACTATTTATGAGGTTAGATGTTGGAAAGTCGAGAATCTTGACGATGAGAGAGGGGGAAAGTCATGTTGGTGTTTGTATTTTCTTTACCTTATACTAGATACGGTAACGTAACCCTCATTCCGCTTGTGCTCCATTTAGGGTTACGAATCGATCTCTTTCAACGTATGGGAGCAAATTAAAATTTTCGTTCCGTGAATATTTCAACTTTCCTTTTGCATATCTGGTCATATCTTATTATTCCCAACAGTTTTTAAGTAATGGTGATACGAAATAAGTGTTAAAATCCCTGTTTCTATCTTCAAGACCGGTTTCGTATTTGAAAATTGTTACTTGTCCGTCATAACACCTTACGTAGACTCTCGCGATGGGCGGAGCCTATCCATATATGCCAAATATGGAAACTGTTACTACGAAAAAGTCGATTTTACTATAAAATTGATCCAAATAAGGATATCTCAAAAACGAGGCAAGTGCGCGTGAACTAGCAACTTGTAAGCAAAATGTCGGACAGAAAGAAGATTTCATGCATTCAAATTTTCAGATGGATATAAGTCTACCATGGATTGCTGCAGCGATTATTTAGCACCTCAAGGTTTACCTAAATATATTTATCTTTCACCCCCGTTAATTTTTCCAACAACTTACAACGGAATTAGGACAAAAAACCGCCCGGTGTGAATCACTCCGGGCGCTGCTCCCATACGTTGAATGGGATCGATTCGTAACCCTAAATGGAGCACAAGCGGAATGAGGGTTACGTTATCGTATCTAGCTTATACATGTATTCGTACTGTTTTTAATGATATGCGTTGTATAAAAGTGGTCAAATTAATAGAAGTGGTCACTGTAAAAATACACGTGATATTATACTAAACTTACCTGAAAGATGAAAAAAAAACAACAAAAATATTTATATAATCAGACTCAAATAGTAAACCAGGTAAAATCTGAGAAAAAAAGATTTAATTTGGTTTTTGTTTCGTAAGGATATTTTTTTACAATGAGGACAAAGTACCTACCCAAAGTTAAATGGTCTATATTTATACCGAAAGTAAAAACAAAGTTTCATATCTGACAGTTTCCTGTAAAATTATGCAGGCGATAATACATTCTCATATTCCGGTTATGATTGAGATAAAATTATAAACACTTTCGAATAAGACAGTCTTAATCTAATAGATTGGTTTACCTCAAATCAAATCAAATGAAAGCGAATCCAGATCCAAGCAATTGCTATTGGTAAAAATACACATTCTAAAAATATTTCTTTTAATTTAAATGGTAATATTATAAAAAAAAACTGAGGAAGAAGTTAAGCCTTTTGGAGTAGCAATTGATTATGACTTAAAATTTAACTCTCACATCACAAATATCTGTATGAAGGCTTCTGGGAAACTTAAAAAGAATGATAAAATATTTAGATATATTAGGCAAATTAACTACTGTCCAGTAATATGGCATTTTTGTTCTGAAGCTAATACTAAAAATATGGAAAAAAATCAAGAAAGAGTACTAAAATGTATACATAATGAAACCACTTTTAAATTATGCGTGTGCTACTGCTGTGTTTTAATTGCTTTCATATTTTAGTTTGGTTTTAGATTTCATGAAAAGATTTTTAAATATGACAGTGCTTTTTAGAATTATTGTGTGTATGTTTTGATTTATTGTTTGTATGTACATATTCTTGTGTCGGATTTAAAGGCCCACTGTAGCTTGTGTTATAATTGTTTGATTCTTTTCGACTTTAAATAAAGCGTATTCTATTGTATTGTTAGTCACATGACTATTTGTTTTAGGAATAATATATGTTTCGTCTCCATGGATTTCTCTGTGGTTTTTGTGATATAAGTATAGAATAATGTACATAATGTATATTCTAATATTGTAGATGAACTAATTATTATACGTCAATCAATCCATGGAAAACATGATAATTTGTGTAATGTATTCATTTTCACACATGCTTTTTCTATTGTGTGTACAAAGATATTTTAAATAATAAGTATATATTTTTACAAGTAGGGACATGATATTTTTTTTCACATGAATTTGAAGCAAAAATAAAATTATGTATATGTTTTTATGGATATGAAAAAATTTGTATTTGTTCAAACCTTAGTAAAATTTCTTTTTGAATAGTGAAGAGTCGGATTATTTATTCTTTGCATCTTTGAGGTAAAGAGATTTTTTCTATAAACTTTGACGACAGAAATGAACCCCCTAATATAGTTATTTTAGTTTTCGACAGCATACATTGTGGCCGATGAGGCACTTTATAAAAAGCAGGAAATAACTACAAAACTAAACAGTTATATCTTCAATCTATAAAGAACAAGAATACTATACTATTTGTAATAAAAATAAACAAGGACACTATGTTATCAATCTAATTAAAATTAAATCTCCGCACTTGGTCCCTATTTTCGTTCTACCACACGGCGAACGAAAATAGGGGCAAGTGCGGAGATCTAATTTTAATACGACAGTTCGGAGTTAGTGGAAGAGTTATGTCCCGTGTCTAGCTCTTTCCAGTTAAGAATACATAAGGTGCACATCCGGGTCTCATTTCTGGACACTCTTTTTAAATGGCTGCCGCCCTTTGCTATTATCAGCAGAGAAAAAAACTTTCCCTTATATACCTTACTGGGTAGTGGTTGCGTGTTAATTTCATATTCTATGTTATTACTGATCATTGCCTGGCTATGTTAGGATTATTCATCAGAAGCTGAAACTGCAGATAAAGAGACTTTGCTATATTTTGCAGTATCGCCGCATCGGATGTAATGACAATGTTCAAATTTAGTTACCGTACTCCGTAGATGACACTGAACATTTCAGGTGTAAAATTACCTGCTTTATGAAACAAAAAATTTGAGCAGACTATATTTAATGCAAATGATTGACATTTTATGATTTAATTGTCGCATTAAAAGAAACATACTTCTTTTTTTTACGAAGGTATTTTCCCTGTATCAATATTAGATTTACAGTAACATAATATACAGACAAACCAATTATTATTTGTCATATTCGAAAAAATACATAAATAGCTGTGGGTATTATTTTTTTTAATATTTTCCTGCATGAATGCATCGATTGACAGCTGAAATACTCAAATGCTGCGTCGTTGGCAACGCCCACGGCAGCCATAGAAAAAAAACCGTCCAACGGCGGGAAATAAAATAGTCCTTTTTTACCTCCTTTACAAAAGAATTTTTAACTCCGAAGTCCCGTATTAGATTGCTGTTATTTTTTAGTTTCCCGACTTTATATTTCCAGGTGTATAAATTGATCAAATAGGGCTTCGAAAACAGAAATACCCAATTACAAGTGAAAAGGACGATATTGAGAAAAAATTGCGGTAGTTAAACAACCGACTGGTATATTTGATATGGCAGATATAAACAGTAGTTCATCAAATAAATCTCATTTAAAGATTATGATTATGAATACTGGTGGCAAAACCCTGAGTAAAAAATCAACAGACAGGAGGAAACAAGCGATTTATGATGTTGTCACTAACACACATCCCGCATTAACTTTATTTCAAGAGTTTAAGTGGAAAGATATTCGTAGTCCAGCTTGGAAAGGTTACAGCTGGCCTGATCATTTACAGTACACTGGTCATCATGATGCAAGTATTCTGTTCGATGAAAAGAAAGTAATTGTGGAAGAATGGTCTCAAAAAGTGCTAGACGATACTCTTCGCGATCTTACATATTCAACTATTACGGTCATAATTAGGTTCGATAACTCTGTAATTACTTTTCGACTGGTACCTATATTTTCCCCGGAACTATGCAACATACCAGTCATAACCAGGTTCGATTACTAGAATCTGTAATTTAAATTAATTATGATCTAGCTTTCGATAACCCGTTAATATCAGAAACATATAAAATAATATGAGTAGGCATGGCCTATAAAGAGGACGTTTATTAGTATTTGAAATTAAATGATACTAAAAATACCTTTACATTTTGTGTATATACATGTACCTATTAATCATTTTTCTGATTCTTGTTAGACTTCTTCTTCTTGATCTTTAGTTACGGAATATAGCGCTGAACATACTGAGCATTAATTTCCAGCTTGAACTAACATCTTCTAGCTTGTTGTTGTAACTAGATGTAATACTTTATACAACAGAAGCTCTTCAACCTATTAGGGAACAACCATTTA
>MJUT01059187.1:235340-276731 GCA_002080005.1 Gigantidas platifrons
CTAATGCTTCCATGGCGATGAAATTATTTGTTATTTTCTAAACCGAAAGTAAAAACAGTGACATTCTTTCCATTTTTTTAGGAATAATATTTGTTTCTCCTCTAGGGATTTCTCTGTGGTATTTGTGATACAAGTATAGAATAATGTACAATAAAATATTTATGTATATTCTAATATTGTAGATGAATTAATTATTATGCATGGGTATCCGTTAAAATACATCTATCAGTCCATGACGAACATGATAAATTGTAAACTGTAATGTACTCATTTTCACACATGGTTTCTTTTATTGTGTGTACAGAGATATTTTAAATAATAAGTAGTATATTTTTTCACAATTACGGACATACTATTTTTTTCAAATGAATTCGAAGCAAAAATCAAATTATATACATTTTTTTGGACATGAAAAAAAATAGGTATTTTTTTTAAACCTTAAGTAGTAAAATTTCTTTTTGAAATTTTTAAAAGTGAAGACTCGGATTAATAATTCTTTCTATCTTTCAGGTAAATATATTCCTATAGTTAAAAACACTGTGGCCGATAAGGCACTCTATAACAAGCAGGAAATTACTACAAAAAACCTTTGTAACTGGAGCAATTATATCTTCAATCTATAAAGAACAAAAAGACTGTACTATTTTTTAAACAAGGAAGTACACTATATTATTTTTAAACTTCCAAACTTTATATTTCCAGGTGTATTAATTCATAAAATATGGCTACGAAAACAGAAATACCCATTACAAGTGAAAAGGAGGATATTGAGAGAAAAATGGCGGTAGTTAAACAACGAACTGGTACACATGTCGAGGCAGATATAAACAACAGTTCAACAAAATCTCATCTGAATATTATGATCATGAATACTGGTGGCAAAAATGTGGGTGAAAAACCAACAGACAGGAGGAAACAAGCGATTTATGATGTTGTCACTAACACACATGCCACGTTAGTTTTATTTCAGGAGTTTGGTTGGAAAGATATTCGTAGTAGAGCTTGGAAAGGTTACAGTTGGCCTGAACATTTACAGTACACTGGTCATACTGATGCTAGTATTCTGTTCGATATAAATGAAGTAACTCTGGAAGAATATCCTCAAAAATTGCTAGACGATACTCTTCGAGATCTTATCAGAATGGGAGACATTCAGCACGGGTTTACACCGATTCCAAGGATGTGTCTTAGAAAAGTAAAGACGAAGGGCGTTCCAGTCGTTGAATTTATCTGTATTTCTTGGCATGGGAGACACAATAAAGCAAAGTTAGAAGATCTAATAGAAGAATTCAAAAGTATGTTAAAATACATTTTAAAACTCTCGGAGAAGGAATCGTTGCCAGTTATTGTAGCTGGCGACTACAACGTAAAAATTAAGAACATTGAGACACTGGTACCGCCATCACTAGTCTTGCACAAATACAAACCAACAGAAAGGCGGGCACCAGAAAATATAATCGATTTCTTCATTTCTTCTAAATCATTGGTAATGTCCGACACTAATGCTTTGACACTAAAATCAGAAACAGACGTTATGGAAGTTCTTTCGCTTTTTGATCACGACCCTGTGGTGTCATCTATGAGTACTAAAAACAGACATTGAATATCTTTACCGCAAAAATCATAAATGTATTCTCACATAATCCTCTAAAAGATGATAATAACTTGAAGTATTTATTTGTCGTCACTTTGTGTACGTCGTCCTCATCTTCGCTGCGTCCATTATATTTTCACATTTCCATCTTTTGCTCGACAATCATTGGATCAAATAGAACTACACTTCGCAGAAATGTTACGGGGATGGTCTGCAACATTATTTGTCTTTGTTGTTTCATTCGGAAATTCATCTTGGCTGCCAGCCAATTGTGTTGTCTGGATTGTGGAAATTTCAAATATCTTATTCTCCGAGACCACGTGCGTGATGAAATTGTTAAGAAAGCTTATGTTGTAGATCGGAAACCCTACATGGTCACCGGGGCCGTCGTTGTCGTGATGGAATATGACATATAGGAAAATGAATAATATATGTTTCTCATAAACTATAATCTTGGTAAAATCCAAGTGTATAAGAATAACCAGTTAATGATACCGGCGAGCATGTACTTAAGCTTGTTATTTGTAATTCCTTGTTAAATATACAGCAGTAATATATTCAGACAGTCTTAATCTTATTAATTATTCTAACATGACCTCCTTCTTTCGCTTTGTTAACAAACGAGCGAATTATCCATTCGGTATAATCTCATTAGCACATGCACCGGTGAATGTGACTGACTTTTCCATTGGCAGAATAAATTGTGTGCGACATTTTCCGAAAACGTAGATATAAATTACCGTCTTCCAATCAAAGTATACTACCGTATTTATACTCTTAGACATATCAGAATCGAAATAAATCATGGAAGTCAGAATGTGTTTTGAGTTTTAACATGGATTGGCGGATATTAGTAAATTTTACCCTTCGCTTCAGGCTCGGGAAAAAATACTCATATCCGCCAATCCATGTTAAAACTCCCAACACATTCTGGCTTCCATGATTTATTTCTTAAATATCCAATTGTTAAATGTGATATTTATTCATATATTAATTTTTTCAAAAGTGATATATATTTTTTTATTGGTACGAATGGTATAAATTATGATTATATGTATATTTATTTTTATAATTGAATAAATAAGATAGTTGTTTACATGTGACTTTTAATGTATTATTTGTGAAATTACAATCAGATATTCAAGAATGTCAACTTGTATTGTAAAGTTAGAGATGCTATTTCCTGAACTTCCTGAACTTCGAGAAAACCATTTTTAGATCACCTGACTCAAAGGGTCGTGTGAGCAATCATCATCACTGCATCATGTCGGTTTTAAAAGCTCTTCAGAACTTACGTTCTATGTTCCTAATGTACCGACTTTAAATAAAACTTTTTGACTTTTGATCCGTTGTACGTCCGTATCACTGTTCAGTTAGCTTATAATATCTTTAAAACATATTCTTCTCCGAAATGAACCAAATCAGCCAATATTGGTCTGTTATTATTCCTTAGTTGTCTTCTTTCCAGATTATATCCAGTGAGTTTTGCCGATTTTTGTCAAATATATGCTGACGGAACATAGTTTTACATAGAAACTAATGGCAAATAACGTGCTAAAGCAAAATCCTTCCTCCTTAAAACCGCTTTAAAAATTGAATTGGGATTATGTAGGAATGTCCCTTAGATGTTTTATTCGGTGTGCCTTTAGAATAGCAAATATGGTCCCCATCTCTGAATTTAGTTTAACATCTTAAGAAGAGTTTGAAGACACCAAATTAAAGTGATAATCAGAATCCGTAAATCAAAGAAGGACAGACAACACACTGGCCAAAAGAAAAAAGACAAACAATGATATACAAAACACACAAACCCCACTAAAAACCGAGGGTAAACTTAGGTGCTCCGGAAGGGTAAGCAGTTCCTGTCCCACTAGTGGCACCCGTCGTGTTACTCTAGTTACAATCCCGGTGATCATATGTCATGCATGAGGACAAAACCGGAAAGCTTTTATGACAAGTGAAGCATATCCGTGGTCATTTTTGACACAGATGTTCCGTAGCGGTCAACCAAGTCATGATGGTGACGGTAAAACATTCTAAGAGATGACTTCAACTTAATCAATAAGAGTCCTTGCTTCGGTAGCTTCCTTGTCTATCATGGAAATCCTGATAGGAACCACAAGTTCTGGAATATCGCATCAACTGACAAAGAAATAAATACAAAACTTTAAAAAAATCGTTTCTTGCATTTCGCCTAAACCAAATGACATACAAAATGATATTAGGGTTGATCAATTGCTAAATATAACCGGGTGATTGTAAAACAAGAAACGAAACAGCAACGAAACGAAACGAAACAAGATAAAGCAGAAACGAAACGAAACGAAACGAAACGAAACCAAACCAAACCAAAAAAATCATCAATAAATTTAAAAACAAACGAAACAAACATTAACGAAATGATTTTTTTTACATGAGAAAACAATCCACAAAATGCCAGTGGCGGATTGAAAAACCTTTAAAATTTACGCGAAGATTTGGCTATGGAAGAAAAAAATAACCAGGATTTCATATCAAAAAGCTCACCCCTTTTCTGTTTCTTGTGTGTTATGTACATTTCGGAGATTCATAGAAAAGAAGAAATATATTTGTTTGATACCAAATCCCCTCTTCAGGAAGCGACGGTCAACAAAGTCACCCCATGGTCTTCAATACGTGGAAACCCACACCATGAAGCGATCTCCAAGTAGCCCATGAAACAACACAGTCTACACCACTCGATATCTATTTGTGAAGTCAAATTAAAGATTCTAATAAACACACGAACCACTGGACAGATTACCAGTTTGAAGAAATAAACTATGTGGACCTTGTTTTTTGTTGTGTTGTGCGTGTTTTCCCCCATTTTTTCAGTTACTTAGTATGACGGTTCACCAGTATGACAAGTGGTTGTGCAAAACAGTTCACGATCTGTGCGTTGGTTTGATCTATACGGACAAAACAATCAATTAATAGTAAACTTCATCCTATGCCAAGGAAATCTGAATTTTTGCTCTGAAAAATTCCTGGAGCCTTGATACAATTTGTCGAGCGAAACTGAAGTTATGCTATGGAAACCAGAGATGTGAATACACATCACTGTAGAAACCAAATTCTTTTCTTAAACCTGTTGGGTTTTTTTTAAGTTGATAGTTCGATCTTAAAATCAGTAGACTTCTTGTTCCATTATAAAACATCAGTGTAAGGTTCATCAAAATGTGAGAAAATAAGATTTCCTAAAGGACTTGCTTAGAATTTTTTCTAAGTTATTAGGAAATTGGAAAACAACACCCCCTAAAACAACAACAACAAACCTAGCAAAAAATGCGGAATCCACATCATAACTCAGGTATGTGCTGAAATCGACCTTGACCTCAAAATTGTAGTCCTAACATTTTGTTATATTTTTCAAAATCTTTTGACAAAAACAGAAACATAAGTTATGGCCAAAATGAGGAACGACAGACAGAGTGACACCCGCCGCATGAACAAAGACCAGAAAACACAAACAAAATATACTAGTATGTAGCTGCGGAACCGTAGCCCTTTGTGGTCCTTTTTTTTTGAGGATCATAGGGCTACGGATTTAACCCTATCAAATATTTGCGGAACTGCGACAAAGAATTTGTCGCACTTTTCAACAATAATTTTCACAACAAAACGCTTTGTGAGAGCGGAGTCATGTGGATAACTCGTTTCGTTATATATTTATCTATCGCTTTTCACATTTACTTACTTATTATTATTCATTTCTAGCTCATTATAATAAAAAAAGTTTCGATATTAATTGATTTCACCTACTTAGTCCCGCCATCTTGTCTTTGTGGTATTCTCGCTTTGAGGTCACATGACTTTTGAGAGATGACTCTAAAAGCAAATCACGTGTTCGGTTTGTTTACGTTTTACCGGAGGTTTTGCACGGCGATTTTTTATCTGAAATAAAATATTTATTCAACCTAGAGGGAAATATTTTACATATATTAACCAGAAATGTTATTTTCTTCTATGATTATTCTAACTGAGGTGAACTCTCATTCAACATTTTCAAGTTCTTCATGTAAACAAACCGAACACGTGTTTTGCTGTTAGAGTCATCTCTCAAAAGTCATGTGACCTCAACACGAGAATACCACAAAGACAAGAGGGCGCAAAAAAGGAACACCAATCGTATCTTTTGCAGCATAACTGTTTAATGATAGCTTAAATAAATCATTTATGGACAGTTAAAATTGTTCAAAAAAATCGTAGACAATATGCCTTTAAGGAATAACCAGGGAATTTCTCTGTGGTTTGTGTGATATAAGTACAGAATATTGTACATAATTTTCTCTGTGTATATTCTGATATTGTAGATGAATTAATTATTATGCAAGGGTAAAATACGTCAATCAATCCATGGCGAACATAATACATTGTGTAATGTATTCATTTTCACACACGTTTTTCTATTGTGTGTACAAAGATATTTTAAATAATAAGTTTATATTTTCACAATTAGGGACATACTATTTTTTTCACAAGAATTCGAAGCAAAATTCAAATTATATATATGTTTTTTGGACATGAAAAAATCTGTATTTGCTCAAAGCTTAGTCAAATTTCTTTTTGAATAGTGAAGGGTCGGATTATTTATTCTTTGCATATTTGATGTAAAAACATTTTTTCTATAAACTTTGACGACAGAAATGACCCCCTGATATAGTTTAGTTTTCGACAACATAACAACATTGTGGCCGATGAGGTACTTTATAAAAAGCAGGAAAACATTTATATCTTCGATCTATAAAGAACACGAACACTGTACTGTTTTTTAAACAAGGACACTATGTTATTATTAAACTTCCGAACATTATATTTCCAGGTGTAAGAATTAATAAAATAGGGCTTCGAAAACAGAAATACCCAATTACAGGCGAAAAGGAGGATACTGAGAAAAAAATGGCGGTATTTAATCAACCGACTGCTATATTTGATATGGCAGATATAAACAATAGTTCATCAAATAAATCTAATTTTAAAAATTATGATTATGAATACTGGAGGTAAAAACGTGGGTGACAAACCAACAGAAAGAAGGAAACAAGCGATTGATGATGTTGTCACGAACATTGGACAGATATTCATAGTAGAGGTTGGAAAGGTTACAGACTGAACATTTACAGTACACTGGTCATACTGATGCAAGTATTCTGTTCGATATTAATGAAATAACTGTGAGAGAATATCCTCAAAAATTGCTAGACAATACTCTTACAGATCTTATCAGAATGGGAGACATTCAGCAAGTGTTTACACCGATTCGAAGGATGTGTCTTAGAAAGGTAAAGACGAAAGGAGTTCCAATCGTTGAATGTATCTGTATTTCTTGTCATAGGAGACACAATAGAGTAAAGATAGAAGATCTAAAAGAAGAATTCAAAAGCATGTTAAAATATATTTTAAAACTCTCGGAGGAGCTATCATTGCCAATATTGTTAGCTGGTGACTTCAACGTGACAATACATCACCACTTGTCTTACACAAAAATAAACCAATAGAAAGGCGGAAACCAGAAAATATAATCGATTTCTTCATTACTTCTGAATCATTGGTAATGTCCGACATTAATGCTCTAACACTGGAATCAGAAACAACCGTTATGGGAGTTCTTTCACTTTTTGATCACGATCCTGTGGTATCATTTATGAATAGCAATATATCCCCATTTGCGCTCCCATTATACCCCACAATACATCCCATTACACACATTCAAAACACCAAAGCAATTATACCCCCTACATTTACCCCCCATACACCCCGTACATTCATAACAGAATCTTTGCGCCCCTTTACACCCATTCATAACACCAATACAATTATACCCCCTGCATTTACCCCCATACACCCCGTACATCTATAACAGGACCTTTTCGCCCCCATTATACCCCACAATACACCCCATACACACATTCATACCACCAATACATTCATAGAACCCAATACATTTATACCACCCAATACATGTATACCCCCCATACATTTATAACACCCAATACATTGATAACACACCATACATTTATAGCACCCCGTACATTTATAGCACCCCGTACATTTATAACACCCCGTACATTTATAACATTTATAACACCAATACATTTATAACACCCCATACATTTATACCACCCGATACATTTATGCCACCAAATACATTTATACCACCCATATACCTTCATTAATAGCACCGACACATTTATACTAATAAAATGTTCTGAAAAAAAAGACAGGTTTAAAAAATGTTATAATGTCGTAATTAGGGAAAAGAATTCGAATTTTTAACATTGGGCGGGTCAGCATCGAATTCTTTCCTGGATGGAAGAAAATCAAACAGCGACGTATTTCCTTTGTTCTAGGCTATTTACGTATGATATGAAAAAATTCAACTGCAATTTGTCTTTATGGTTTTTAAATCAAAGTTTAGGTCTTATATATAGAAACATTTTTTTATATTAAAATAACGACCTGTGTGCCTTTAAAGCACCCCCATACATTTATAGGACACCATACATTTATAACACCAATACCGTATAAAACCCAATAAATTTATAACACAAATACATTTATACCCCCTATATTTAATATAAGTGTCTGTCTCACAGAAAACCATGCAATATCTATAAAAAAAATATATATCAAAGCTAATTTCAGCAAGAAAAAAAGTTATACATTTTGTAAATATATCCAACACAGCTAATTATAGACCGTCTCCTTAACAGCCATCTGTGGTCAAATGCAAGAAATATTATACATGTATGTAGCAACATAATGGACCATCTATCGACATACCAGATTCTATCAGACTGTGTCAGCATGGTTTCAGAGGGTAAGAATGTTTTTTTTTTTACCAAAACGCCCCAATTTTTCCCAAAATAAATCATTATTAAAAATATCTTTTTGTGAATCAAATGTTTATAAATGTCTCCCCATGATTCGTTTTGTTCGAATATTTTGTTTTTGCTTTATTATATTTTTATTAATCTATTTATTAAAATTATAAATGTAATTAATGATGATTGCATTTAATTAAATATATGTTTAATCAATTATTACAATAATTATTAGCCTTTATACGTGCCGATGGTCTTTAATGTGTTTAATTACCGGTCATAAAGTAGAAACACACACACAAGCCAATGTATTGTGAAAAACAAAAGTACAAAGCCAACAAAATAATTTTGAGAAGTTTAAGCCTTGATAACAATGGATTGATCAAGCCCTACTATACATTATATATACCATATGATTCTGGCCTGATAACATGATTCATTTATCGTGGAAAGTGAATGTTGTATAAGTTGTAATCAGGTGGTTAGACCACGACAGGAGGCAGTCCAGTGCGATGGGTGTGACAAGTGGCAACACAGAATATGACATACGGACATAACTAGAGATACATACAGACGTTTAGTCCAAGGTCTCGAGACCTTGACCTGGTGGTGGACAGCTGTTTCCCAGACCAAGAACAGAGAGTACCAGACTCTCTACACAGATAGACATCTCAGCAGTGGATCAACCAGATTCAGATACATACCAACATCACATGTCTGGTGGATCATTCAACATTAGTTTGCCATTTGACACTGCCACTGTTCACAAAGAAGAGTGAGTTAAATAAGATCTAAGATATAATAAAAAAAGTGATTGAGAGCAATTTTTAGCTATACAAAAAAATGTATAATAAAAAAATGGATTGAGAGCAATTTTTAGCTATCTAATAAACGAAAAATGAATTGAGGGCAATTTGTAGCTATAAAATCAACTAAAAATGAATTGAGAGCAAATGTTAGCTATATAATAAACAAAAAATACATTGGGGGCAATTCGTTAGCTATATAATAAACAAAAAATGGATTGAGAGCAATTTTTAGCTATATAATAAACAAAGAATGCACTGAGAGCAATTTTTAGCTATATATATAATAAACAAAACATGCATTGAGGGCAATTTTTTTAGCTATATAATAAAAAAAAAATGGATTGAGAGCAAATTTTAGTTATATAATAAACAAACAAAAAAATGAACCGAGAGGAATTTTTACCTATATAATAAAAAAAAATGGATTGAGAGCAATTTTTAGCTATATAATAAACAAAAAATGGATTGAGAGCAATTTTCAGCTATATAATAAAGAAAAAATGCACTGAGAGCAACTTTTAGCTATATAATAAACAAAAATGGACTGAAAGCAATTTGTAGCTATATAATAAACAAAAAATGAATTGAGAGCAATTTTTAGCTATATAATGAACAAGAAATGGACTGAGAGCAATTTGTAGCTATATAATAAACAAAAAATGGATTGAGAGCAATTTTTAGCTATATAATAAAAAAAAATGGATTAAGAGCAAATTGTAGCTACATAATAAAAAAAGATGGATTGAGAGCAATTTTTAGCAATATAATAATAAAAAAAATGGATTGAGAGCAATTTTTAGCTATATAATAAGCAAAAAATGGATTGAGAGCAAATTTTAGCTATATAATAAAAAAAGAAATGGATTGAAAGCAAATTTTAGCTATATAATAAACAAAAAATGGATTGAGAGCATTTTGTAGATACATTGTATTTTATTTATTATTTGTTTATCTTTCATGACCATTGTCGAAGACATCATACATGATGTTGACTCAGCAGGAGATGCATTGATGTTTACCATGGTGGTGTTAGATACTCAGAAAGGCTAAATAAATCTTGTTGACAGCCATGGGTATACCTACAACGTAAAGGTATGTTGATATAGCCTCTAAGATGTAGAGTTATTTGATTAAAATGTCTTTTTCTCTTATAGAAATTCACGATCCAAACTACTGGTATGTGTACACATTTATTACGTGGGTTCGCATCAAAAGTAAAACACAAACGTCCGTTATATACATAAAAGAAAAACAACTTACTATAGAAATCAAGAAAATATAAAACCATAAATCGTATACAGAAGTATGGTCCTGCAGTAAGTTCAGTTTGTACATTGTATACAGAAATATTGTCCTCCAGTAAGTTTAGTTTGTACATTGTATACAGAAGTATGGTCCTGCAGTAAGTTCAATTTGTACATTGTATACAGAAGTATGGTCCAGCAGTAAGTTCAGTTTGTACTCATTTGTCTTTTTTTTATACAGTGCATTAATAACATACGAATAAATACAACAACCATATAGAAATATTGATCCATGATAACTACAGTATTGTGTAATACAACTACGACAAACGACATGTCAATATTATTTTACAAATTAATCATGCATTCTACAAAATAAAATTTAAACCAGTTCATTACAACTACAAAAAAATACATACAATTTAAAATTTTGTGCTAATACATGTACCTATACATGCCAATATTTTTACAATATCATATACATTTTATTATTGCATAGCCATACTTATTACTGTCTTCTCTTACAGTTTGCCTACTTCAGACGTGATGATGTGTTTAAGTTCTGTCGGAAGTTGATGTCACTGCCATACCTGCATGCACCACACATTATACCAGCCTTCCAAATGCTAATCCAAGGGGTAGATGATCCAGTCCTGACGAAGCTGGTTGACTACATCAGGAAGACATGGATCACCAACACCAGATTACTTCCTGATGTGTGCTTGGTCAGCCAATACGCACTAACAACGACGTTTAGGGATGACATCGGCGTCTCAACAAGAAGGCATGTGACCAGACTCCACCATTTTATGATCTAGTAGCACTTCTGTATGATGAGGCCACTCTACTATCGATACAGATTAAGTTGGTGTCTGAAGGTAAACTGTCACGTCACCAGAGACAACAGTATCGTACCAACTCAACCAGCATGATGCAAATGTGGGACCAGTATTCCAACAAGGAGGTGACTACAACTCAGCTTCTAAAGAGATGTGGCCGTATCAACAAAACAAAAGGTTAATCTACTCAGGTTGTACATATAATTCTGATTATGACATCCAAGTTTATATTGTTTATTGATATTGTGGAACTTTTTCAAATCTTAGTCATAGTTATGGATTTCTATTCTTTGATAATAAGTTTGATTCTGAAGCATTTATTTGCTTCTACAACTGATCCTTTCATTTTATATTTTGAACAAGGAAACACATCCAAAAACAAACTTAAAAACCTCAAAATCGTCATTTCTAAAAATTGTTTGCCTCGTAGAAATTTTGAGCTTGCACTGATTACAAGTAAAATTAAGAGTGTGTTAGATGTATTTATTGTTGATAGATATAAATACTATGCTTATTACTTATAATAGATATAAGGGAATATTTGTCGTTTTTAATTATAAACAACAAGATGGATAGAATACATGCATGACATGGGGGCCACCAGGGTTGTGATCGTAAGGTAGTTGGATTTACAGATTGACAGAATACATGCATGACATGGGGGCCATCAGGGTTGTGTTCGTATGGTAGTTGGATTTACAACTACATATGCAATCAGTCCCTATCAACACTAAAGTTGTTAGTTCGAATCCCGCTCATGGCGAAGTGTACTCGATGCAACATTATGTGAAAATTTTGTCAGTGGTTTTCACCGGTTTCCTCCATCAATAAACTGACCACCACGATATAACTGGTTTTTCTCCGGTTTCTTCTACCAATAAAAATGAACCACCACGATATAGCTGAAATATTATTGAAAGTGGCATTAAACATCATTATCATAACCCTACATAACATGACAACTGGCTTTATTTTTCAGATTCAGAATCTTTATTTCTTTAAAAACCAAGTTATATCATTTGTTTATATATGTATTGTTGTTGGAGATCCAGTTATCAACAGAGGGGGGGGGTTAGGGTCCCATTAAACAGTTTAAACCCGCCACATTTTCGTACGTGTCCGATGCCAGAACCTGGATTTCCAACGTGATATACGTCGTGGTCTTTTTTGTGTTCAGTGTACATGTATTCAGTGAAGATGAGAGGCGATTATTTGTTTGATTGATATTGGTGGAATTGATGATCATCACTGTGTAAACGTTCTTTTATAAACAACGATGCACATGACAAAAAAAAAGAATTCAAAGTTAGAGATGGCTTAACCAACTTCAGAATTTATGTTTCTGTTTTCCAATACCTACTATAAGAGAAAACATATCTTGTCCTTCAGGTTTACTTGAAATTAAAGTCAAACCTGTATTAAGAGGAGGTCATCTTTGGGACAGAGAAAATGTGGCCTTGTAAGACAGATGACCTTTCTGCGATATGAGAAGAGAAAGGTGACTTTTTGATACAGATGTACGTTAATGAAGACGACACGTCCTTAGCCCCTTGTACATGACCTTTTGATACAGATGTGCGTTAATGAAGACGACACGTCCTTAGTCCCTTGTACATGACCTTTTGATACAGATGTGCGTTATTGAAGACGACACGTCCTTAGTCCCTTGTACGTGACCTTTTGATACAGATGTGCGTTAATGAAGACGACACGTCCTTAGCCCATTGTACATAGTCTAGTCAATTTGGTGTTTAACATGCAACTAATTGCAACCAAGGGTTGATGTTCACAGTTAGCTTTAATTTAATTCAGTCTGTAATGAATTAAATGCCTGTGATGTTTAAAGTTTCAACATATAAAGTGTTACTGCCAATCTGAGTCACTGATATGTAAAATTCGAAATAAATTATAAATGTACAACACAAACACAAATTGTTTCTTTGAATTTTCACTCATATTTCCAATTTTATGGTCTTGCTGTTCAATTCACTAAACTATATATATATATATCAGTTTAAATAAAGGGTCACCCCAAGAGGAGACACATTATGGATATAAATTATTCTCCCATTATGACGTCGTTTTAAGCCCGCTGAACCAGTGGTGGAAAAATCTGTAATCCTCTAGAGGATTAAAATGTCTCATGCCTTTCCCCGCATTTGACTCGTTTGACGGCTTTTGAAATAAAGTTCGTGTTAAATAATGGGAGAAACAAATTCTCCTTCAGTTGTCCAGGTGGGTTACGATATTTCTCCACTCCTGACGGCTTGTGGTTAAAATTTTTAATTTAACTCTCTTGAGTGGAGAAATATCGTAACCCACGGGCAACTGAAGGAGAATCTATATTTACTCTATTGTATAACCCCAAAGAGAAAAAATATGTCATAGAATATAGAAATATATGTGAAGTAACCCAATCTTGTTTTGTCATATGAGTGGATCATAAAATATAATAATACGAGTTAAAGTGGAATTTGCGGTAGGCACTACCGCCAAAATTTGTGGGCGGAGCTTATCATCAAAAATCCTCGTTGGTATGAACAGCATATTTATGAAACTGTATGTCACATGACCAACGTGACCAAGGTCACATACCTCAGAAATTTGAACTGATGTTTGTAGGTTTTAGACTGATGAAGAATATTAATTTTCAATAATACTAAAAGTTTCGTTGGGGTTGGGGGGGGGGGGGCACTAATTACCATGCCTGTCAAATATTTAGCACCAAAAGTAACTATGAAACTGTATATCATTGATTTTTCCTCCTCGAGATGTCCGTGGCCAAAATAATGAAGAAACTGATTGCTTGATCCGCCCAAAGCTATTTATACCCACACTCCCGGTTTAAGTAAACCTTAATTTTTTATCCACTAAACCTTACTTAATCTACACAAATAAAAGTACATTTTATTTCAAAGATATTTTTAATATATAGCTACAGACTATATGAGAAAACCCATTTAACTCATGTACACTGCTGAAACATTCTCACTGTGTAAAAGAAAAAACAAACCACACACACCCAAGTGGCATTAAGAAAAAAGCTGCATGATAGAACTGAAACGACCAATCTTATTATTGAACAAATCTGAAAGGAGTATGTGAAAAATTAACAACTTGGCAAGCCAGAGGGTAAATCTACTATCTTATGGATATATGCCATATATACATCATATTCTATGTAGACAGAGTATATGCCAAGTACTTCCCGCTATTCTCCAACATACCTACAGAATAATTGAGACCTGTTGGCAATTATTTTGATATACATGTAACAGCATCCCATAATAGAACCTTGCACATGCATAGTTTTATTCAATGACAAGTGGAGATCAACACAAAAGTCATGTTTATGATGTTCAAGAGTCATTAAGTCATTCTCAAAGTCTGTGGGACAATCAACAACATACAGTAAGAATATTGCTTCGGTAAGAAAAAAGGGTAATGCTAATATATTCTGGATCAAATGTCCATTCGTATCGGTCATTTTATAGATTCTTTGTGTCCGTTTATGACTTGTAAAATATGGTTCAGTTCAGCAAAGAATAATTTTACAATGTCAGTTAGTATAATAACTACCAGACTAAATGGAAGAGGAACGAGCGGCCAATTATATCAAGCTGACATGTGAAACATTAGACCTTGGGTTGGTGTTTGAAAACCTCAACATTTCAGGTGGATAACGGGACTGGAACCAACGTCGTAGGAGTTGGGCTTGTCAAAATGCAACACGACGGGTGGCACATGTGGAGCAGGGACTGCTTACCCTTCCGGAGCACCTGAGTTCACCCCCGGTTTTTAGTAGGGTTCGTGTTGCGCAATCTTTAGTTTTTGTTGATATGTTTGTAGATCGTTGTGGTTTTTATTTTTTCATTCGGCCATTGTAATGTTTCTTCTTCGATTCGCTTTTTCTGATTACCCATTTTATATCTTCAAGCTTTTCTTACCGCCATGGAACTTTTAAACCTCTTTACACTAGTTTTAAGGCATTTATATCGATTGTCAAGAAACAAAATAAAACTGTAATTTGCCTTTGTCACGTCTATGAACTTCATTTTGATATGGTTTAAAGCGAACATTTTGTTATTAACATATAAATGTATTGGTTTTGCCTTGTTTTCTAAATATAGCCAGGACATTCACGAGGAAGTTAATAAATCCCCTGTAAAGTGTATTTACACTTGATATTAAACATATTTTATATGTGTGTGTAGGTAATACTATAATGACGTATCATATCTACTGATAATAGTACCCGTGATTGAACGGATAGATTAGAAGAAACCACATGAACAAAGTATATATATTTAAATTTTATGCTGATGTTTATATTCGTACGGTTTTAGATAATATGCGTTGTATGTTAAAGTGGTCATGGTAATAATACACGTGATAGTTATGTACAGTCCTATTTATAGTAACTTAGATAATATACATGGTAGATATAATATAGGGGGTAAATGTATAAGGGAACAACATTAGCTTCGTAAGGATATTTTTTGACAAGGAGGACATAGTCCCCACCTAAAGTTAAATGGTCTATTTATAGCTAATGCTTCCATGGCGATGAAATTATTTGTTATTTTCTAAACCGAAAGTAAAAACAGTGCCATTCTTTCCATTACAAGTCTATGACTATTTTTTATGAATAATATTTGTTTCTTCTGTAAGGATTTCTCTGTGGTTTTTGTGATACAAGTATAGAATATTGTACAGTAAAATATGCATGGGTATCCGTTAAATACATCTATCAGTCCATGGCGAACATGATACATTGTAAAGTGTAATGTACTCATTTTCACACATGTTTTCTTTTATTGTGTGTACAGAGATATTTTAAATAATAAGTAGTATATATTTTCACAATTAGGGACATACCGTATTTTTTTCACATTGACATGAAATCGATATTTTTTTTCAAACCTTAGTAAAATTTCTTTTTGAATTTTTTAAAAGTGAAGGGTCGGATTATTTATTCTTTGTATCCTTCAGGTAAAGGTATTTTTTCTATAAACTTTGATGACAGAAATGTCACCATTCCCCCGAAAAAGGACGTTCCTATAGTTATTGTAGTCTGACTATTTAAAAACATTGTGGCCGATAAGGGACCGACCATTTAACTTGGAGGGAGGGTTATGGGTTTTTTTTCGTTCAGATATTTTTTTTTCAGACAACACGAGAGTTAGAATATTTTTTTTTTTTGTCGCGCACAGCGCGAAATTGTTTTCCAGAATTTTACATTAGGTTATATGACAAAAAATCTGAATCAGATTATTTTTTTTCCTCCTCCAAAATCAGAATATTTTTTTCAGCAACATTGAGAATCAGAATGTTTTTTAAAGAAAAAACCATAACCCCCGCCCTTCAAGTTAAATGGTCGTTCCCTAAGGCACTCTATAACAAGCAGGATACGACTACAAAATCCTTTGTAATTGGAACAATAATATATCTTCAATTTATAAAGAACAAGAACACTGTACTATTTTTTAAACAAGGACACCATGTTATTTTTAAGCTTCCAAACATTATATTTCCAGGTGTATTAATTGATCAAATATGGCTACGAAAACAGAAATACCCATTACAAGTGAAAAGGAGGATACTGAGAATAAAATGGCGATAGTTAAACAACGGACTGGTACACGTGTCGAGGCAGATATAAATAACAGTTTATCAACAAAATCCGACATCTGAAAATTATGATCATGAATACTGGTGGCAAAAATGTGGGTGACAAACCAACAGACAGGAGGAAACAAGCGATTTATGATGTTGTCACGAACGCAAATCCCGCATTAGTTTTATTTCAGGAGTTTAGTTGGACAAGTATTCGTAGTAGAGCTTGGAAAGGTTACAGTTGGCCTGAACATTTACAGTACACTGGTCATACTGATGCAAGTATTCTATTCGATATTAATGAAGTAATTCTGGAAGAATATCCTCAAAAATTGCTAGACGATACTCTTCGAGATCTTATCAGAATGGGAGACATTCAGCAAGGGTTTACACCGATTCCAAGGATGTGTCTTAGAAAGGTAAAGACGAAGGGAGTTCCAATCGTTGAATTCATCTGTGTTTCTTGGCATGGGAGACACAATAAAGCAAAGTTAGAAGATCTAAAAGAAGAATTCAAAAGCATGTTGAAATACATTTTAAAACTATCGGAGAAGAAATCGTTGCCAGTTATTGTAGCTGGCGACTACAACGTAAAAATTAAGAACATTGAGACACTGGTACCACCATCACTTGTCTTGCACAAATACAAATCAACAGAAAGGCGGGAACCAGAAAATATAATCGATTTCTTCATTACTTCTGAATCATTGGTAATGTCCGACATTAATGCTTTGACACTAAAATCAGAAACAGACGTTATGGGAGTTCTTTCCCTTTTTGATCACGACCCTGTGGTGTCATCTATGAGTACTTGAACAGACATTGAATATCTTTACCGCAAAAATCGCTGCGTCCATTAAATTTTCACATTTCCATCTTTTGCTCGATAATCATTGGACCAAATAGAACTACACTCAACATTAATTGTCATTTTCGTTTCATTCGGAAATTCATCTTCGCTGCCAGCCAATTGTGTTGTCTGGATGCTGGGGATTTCAAATATCTTATTCTCGATGAAATTGTTAAAATGTATGAAAGGTTGTGTTGTAGATCGCAAACCCTATATGATCACCGGGGGCCGTCGTGGTAGCGATGTCATATGACCATATGACATATAGGAAAATGAATAAGGTATCTTTCTCATAAACTATAATATTGGTGAAATCCAAGTGTACTTGTAGTAATAATCAGTTAGCGATACCGGCAAGCATGTACTTGTTATTTGTAATTCCTTGTTAATTATATACAGCAGTAATTTATTCAGACAGTATTAATCTGATTAATAACCAATTGTTAAATGTGATATTTATTTATTTATTTATTTATTTATTTTTAAGTGATATTTTGTTATTGATACGAATGATATATGTATATTTATTTTTATAATTTGAATAAATAAGATAATTGTTTACATGTGACTTTTCATGTTTTATTTGTAAAATTACAAGAATATCAACTTGTGTTGTAAAGTCCTGTCAATCGGGAAAACCCTTTTAAGATCACCTGAGCAATCATGATCTCTGCATCATGTCGGTTTTAAAATCTCTTCCGAGCTTATGTTGTATGTTCCTAATGTACCGACATTAAACAAAACGTTTTGACTTTTCATCGTTGTACGTCCGTATCACGGTTCAGTTAGCTTATAATATCTTTAAAAACCCATTTTTCTCCGAAATGAACCAAATCAGCCAATGTTGGTCTGTTATTATTCTTTAGTTGTCTTCTTTCCAGATTATATCCAGTGATTTCTCGTCAATCATCCAACAGGGCTGCTGGTATTTTGCATTTGACAGAACCAATAAGTTACGTACATTTGTCTATCGAATGAACTGATATTTGAAGTAATAATTCCATTTTAATATGATACGGGTTTGGTTTTGTTGAAACATAATGAGTTTTGCCGATTTTTGTCGAAAATATGCTGACAGAACATAGTTTTACATAGAACCTAATAGCAAGTAACGTGTTAAAGCAAAATCCTTCCTCCTTAAAACCGCTTTAAAGATTGAATTGTGATTATGTAGGAATGTCCCTTAGATGTTTTGTTCTGTGTGCCTTTGGAATATCAAATATGGTCACCATCTCTGAATTTAGTTTAACATCATAAGAAGAGTTTGAAGATACCAATTTCAAGGGATAATCAGAATCCGTAAATCGAAGAAGAACAGACAAAACAATAGCCAAAAGAAAAAGTACAGAACGACAAACAACGATCTACAAAACATACGAACCCACTAAAACCCTGGGGTGAACTCACGTATGAAGGGTAAACTGTTCCTGCGCCACTAGTGACACCCGTCTAGTTAATCTAGTTACAAACCCGGTGATAGGTCATGAATGATGAAAGGACCGGAAAGTGTTTAAAACAAGTGGAACATGTCCGTTGTCATTTGTGACAGGTGTTCCGTAGCGATTAACCAAGTCATGGTGGCGACCGTAAAACTTTCGAAGTGACTACTTCAACTTAACCAATAGGAACCCTTGATCCAGTAGTTTCCTTGTTAGCAGCAACCATCTACCATAGAAATCCTGATAGGAGCCACAAGCTCTGGAATTTCGGATCAACTGACGAAGAGAAATAAATACAAAACATTTAAAAATTGTTTCTTACAATTCGCCTTAGAAGCCAAATGACACACAAAATAAACCGCATCGATCGGTGGTGTAATGGTTAGCGTCCTCGCCTCGAGTGCAATAGATCGTGTGTTCGAGCCCCGGTCGGGTCAAACCAAAGACTATGCAATTGGTATTTGTTGCTTCTCCGCTAAGCACGTAACATTAAGGAGCAAGAGCAAAGAATGGTTGGCTCGGAATCAGAATAATGTGTCCGAGTGGAGTGACATGTCTACCCGCGGACTGTTGTTTTGATGAGCTAACACTATAAAAATCCAACGCAGCGTGTTGGTCTAGAACAAAGCGGACCTCATCATCATCATCTCATTAAAAAATAACTTGTTCTCGCCATGATATAGCTGAGAATTGTGGAGTTAGCGTTAAGCAATAATCACTCGCTCATACAAAATAACACTAGGGTTGATCAATTGCTAAATATAACCTGTGTTTTTGCTGAATTACAAGATTGCTGCAATCACGGGACATCATCATGTCATAAATGCAAAAAAAAACAAAAAACACAGCTTTTCTCCAGAAGTTGATTAACACATTTAAAGCAAATGATGCATAGAGGAGGGGTTAGGGTTATGGTGTTTAACGCCGCTTTCAACAAGGTCAATATGTCAGTTATATCGTCGCGATCAGCTTTATTGGTGAGGGAAACAGGAGTACTGGAAGAAAACCACTAACCTGTAGCATTAAGTCACTGACAAACTTTATCACATAATGTTGTATTTAGTACACCTCGTCTGAACGGGATTCAAAATCACAACATTATTGGTGATACTGTGATAGGCGGCACTGATTGCATATAGGTAGGTGTAAATCCAACTATCATACGACCTCTGTATAAATGATACTAGGACAAACCTATACCGAACTTGTGGTTGTGCTGTGCATATTAATTCCAAGACGGCTGCTACAACAGAACATACTTTGCCAATTTCTTTTATTTGCAATATCACCAATAAACAACTCGTTTTCACCACTAGCACTAGCTGCAATAATGTAGCTCCTGTGACAAACTTGTGTCTCGGCGGAGCTACAAGGTGGTCAACCCTTAAAACTATTTACACTGTTTGGCGTGGCTAACCTATTGTTGGAGGTTAGCCCTGAACTCCTCTATGGAGCTGGCCCCAATTGTAGTGTCTGGTAGGTGGTTCCATTCTTGTGCTGTTCTTTGGAAGGAGTTTCTGAGAGTGTCATAATTGGACCTCTCCTTGAAGAACCTATGTTGACCTCTGGTTCTGCTGTCACCAGGTCTGAGGTATAAGTCTCGGTCGATGTCCACGAGTCGATGCTGGATCTTATACATCATAACGAGTCTGCTTATCCTCCTCCGTTGTTCTAAAGTCTGCCTCTCAAGTGATGTTAACATGCTTGTCACGCATCATTGTGTTCTGCTGGTGTAATCATTTATGACGAAGCGGGCAGCTCTTCTTTGTACATTTCAAAAACTAAGGGGCCCGGGTGGCTCAATGAGTTAGGTCGCTATACAATTTTTTCTACTGATCCGGTGTTCAATTAATGAAATTTGTTTATTAAATTCGAATTGACAGTTAGAAGAATTATATACACCTTAAATGACAGCATAAATCATTTTCATATCTTTCACATCAATTTTTTTTAAATGCTATTGTTCCAGGAGCAAACGTACCCTTTTTAGCAGTATCCCGTTCATCTGGAAAGTCTATATAGATGAACTTAAATCCATGCTTTATGAAATTGACCATGATGTAACTGTAAACATTGTGAACAATGATGAACTCTTCACCCAGTTAATACTTGATGTAACCAGTCCACGCATACCGATGGTATTTCAGTTGTCAAAAGCAATTTACAATATAGAGGCACTAACGAGAGGATTCTGTTTTGCATTACACAAAGAAAGATGTAGAAGAATGGAAATAATGGTTAGATAGGAATGTACTGTATGCTTGGGGCTCCTGTCAGATATATAAACCCATATTACTCTATTATTATTTATTTTATTCCTTTTAATTTTATCTATAGCCTACATGTAGTATTAAGGTTAATGGCTATTTTTAGATTTTAAGATTTAAGTCTGCCCAATATAATCCCAAAGAATTAATAACAATCTGGTTTATTTTTACATTATTATTCTTTTTAGATTTTAAGATTTAAGTCCTTTTTTATTTTAAACCTTAAGAGTTATGCTTTTTGCTTCGTTTTAACCCTTGAGAAAATTCTTAATTTGTGCTTTTATCAAACTCTTAAGTCAATTTTAAAAATAGACCAACGGAAGACTTTGTGATATTGGAATACGACCGTGAGTGATAGATAGATATCTACTTATCCGCTCTTTGCAAAGACATTTTTTAGCATAGCATCTAGTTGTTTAGTACATTTGTACATATTGAGTTATAGTCATTTGTTGACTCATCGAACAGTTGGCGTGGTGGTGGGCTCACGACGAGTGACAGATGTACATTGTATATATTAATGCTGATGGTGAAGGATTAATTCCTATTTTAGTGGTGTTGGACAAATGCTTAATAGTGCTTTTATATTACATTTAACTTGCAATGTACACAATTGGTGTTGGACACACGTTTTTATAGTGCTTTTAAATTACATTCAACCGGCAAAATAACAGTATACATGTATATAACAGTTATCCGTTACACACAGCACACTATTTATAGTGGTTCTCCGGACATTGGAGGGAATTATTTCACAAGAAGAAGGACATCATCTTCCGGTCCAACAACACGTGTGTTTGTTTACCAACAAAACACACACACACACAGCCTGTCACAGGTAGATCTGTAGACAGTAGAAACAATTGTATAGTGGATTGGAAGGTTTAACTTGATAAATTTCGGAGATACTTGTTACTTGTTCTGTAACTGATACAAGCCAGTCGTATTATTAATATTAGGGTCATAGCTTTTTCAGATACGCAAACGACGATATATAAAAAATGGTTTTAAAATTTGAACTTGGAAGTTGGAGACGTATGCGTTGTGGAATGTATTTCTTACTATATTTTTAGCTCACCTTGCCAAAGGCAATGCGAGCTTTTGCTATCACTTGGTGTCCGCCGTCCGTTAACTTTTCACATTTTAATCTTCTCTGAAACCGCCAATGGATCTGAAACTTGGTAGGAAGCATATGATATATATGGAAGGTCCTCTATAAATATTGCTCATTTTGTCACTATCCATTAACAAACATAGCCTCCACAGGCAATTCTTATTTCTGATTGGCTGATTTAAAAAAAATCTTCTCTTCTGAAACAGCTTAGCCAAATGAACCGAATCTTGGTAGGAAGATCTATGGAAGGTTCTTTATAAAGATTGCTCATTTCGTCATGATCCATTAGCAAACATGGCTGCCACTGGTACCTATAAACGAAACCAACGAAATCAACTAAAACAAAATGAAATAGACTGATACGAAGAAAATGGAAGGAAAAAATAAAAGACAAAACGAACTAACGAAATAAAAAAAATGATAATGCGAATTTTTAAATACAATAATTTTGATTAATTATAACCCATCTTGCATGTCTGTCCTTTACAGTACTCCTCACGTACATTACCCACAACTCAATTCAAGCCGGGTTTGCTGGCCGACAAACTTTTAGAAGTTCAAATGTCATATTTTTATTTGTGTTTGTGTGTGTGTCAGTATTTATGAATTATAGAGTTTCTGGAGTGGGCATATAGAAAAAAAAGGGGATATGAGGGGACCTGAGCCCGAAATCCCGAACTTAAAAACTTGAAACCCAGAATTCCTTAATTAAAAAAAAGCAAAACGAAATCAACGAAAACAAAACGAATTAGAAAATGGAAGAAAAAATAATAGTGGCCTAAAAGAAATCAAACCTATTTTCACAATTACGATGCTAGACTACTACCCACATATGTCTTTCATCAGGAGAGGACATGATTTGTCACCATTGAACAAGAATACTATGCATTTATTCAGCGGGAGTCTGTCCTTTTAACTTGGTGGCTCTTTTAAGTTTGGGAACCATAAGAGCAACGTCAAGTCTGTTGAAAGGAGAGGAATTAAAATAAAAAAACAGAAGTGCATTAGTTAAAGTTCACTAATAGATACCCCCGTCCAAGCAAAATTTAAAAGTGTGTCAGAGAGATGAAAAAGTGTGACGACTGGACGGACAAATGAACGAACGGACAGCAGAAGTCCTATATACCCCAATCTTTTTTAGGCGGAGGTATTAAAATCCTTTAAAAAATAAACTTTAAAAATTTTGTAAAAATCTACATATCTTGTAAAAAAAACCTTTTCTCCCTTTGATCCTATTTCATAACAAAAAATCCAAATCATCCCCCCTCCATCCAGTTTCTGCATATATATAGTATATGTCCTTTTGTCCATGAGACTTAACAACTTGATGGAATTGAATGAATCTTACAGGAAATCTTTAATACCATATGGGTCATAAGGGCCAGGTGGGCTAAAAAGGGACCAACACCTCTTTTTTCAATGCTACATGTATTATAGCCTTTATTTAGTACCTACATGTATAGGATGACTGCGTTTAAATTTCATGGATATGCGTAAAACTGAACTGAAGTTATTGCATGGAACAGTGTAACAATCTACATGTAAGGCCCATACTTTGACTACATTTTGTTTGCGGTCGTAAAGGATGGTTTTTGTATATTGCAGCATTTTTTAAAACTAGTTGTTAATCCCATACATTGACCACTGGGTCACCTGACGGGAAAAATTTGTGCTAGAAACAAATTCATATAAACCTCCTTTAGACCTTAGAGACCCCTTTTCCTCAGGTTACTCGTGTTTCAGTAAATTATAAATAAACCAGATCTTATTCGAGTCTGGACCTGCGTCCTGACATGTTGACTCAAATCTACTTAAAATAGGAGGTGCACATCTTCAATGTGTGTGCAGTCAGCTTAATTTTTTTTATTTCTTTATTTCGTTTTGTATTTTTTTTCCTTCCATTTTCTTCGTATCAGTCTATTTCGTTTTGTTTTAGTTGATTTCGTTTTGCTTTCGTTGGTTTCGTTTCATTTCGTTTTCATTTTGTTGATTTCGTTTCGTTTCGTTTTCGTTGATTTCATTTCGTTTCTATTTCATTTCGCACTTTATAGGTACCCTGGCCGCCACAGGCAATTCTTGTTTCAGATTGGTTGATTTCTAAAAAATCTTCTCCTCTTATAAAAGAAAGATAACTCTTGCCTAAACTGTTAAAAGAAAGATAACTCTTGCCATTATCTCCCTTAGAAATTTACTAATGCTGATAGAGTGTAACATGTTTATTTTATACATTACAAGTAGGTATTCACATTTTAATATTCTTTTTAGCAAACCTTGCCAAAGGCAATATGAGCTTTTGCCATCACTTGGTGTCCGTCATCTGTCATCCGTTTACTTTTCACATTTTAATCTTTTCCTCTGAAAACCCTCACCCAAATGAGCTGAAACTTGGTAGGAAGCATCTATGGAATGTCCTCTATGAAGATTGCTCATTTCATCCCGATTGGTTAACAACATGGCTACCACCGAAACTTGGTAGGAATCATCTATGGAATGTCCTCTATGAAGATTGCTCTTTTCGTCCCGAGCGGTTAGCAAACATGGCTACCACCGAAACTTGGTAGGAAGCATCTATGGAATGTCCTCTATGAAGATTGCTCATTTCGTCCCGATCGGTTAACAAACATGGCCACCACATGCAATTCATGTTTCTGATTGGTCGATTTCTAAAAAAATCTTCTCCTTTGAAACTGCTTAGCCATATGAACCGAAACTTGGTAGGAAGCATTTATACATTGTATGTATGGAAGGTTTTGTATTAAGTTTCCTCAAAGCAGAATGAAAGGTGGGCGACACAGGCTCAGTCCACTGAGCCTCTAGTTGTATTTTGATACTGATGCAAATGTAATTCATTTATAAATATTCATATCAGTATTTATAAATCTTCAAATATTTTATATTTAACATTTGGTAGTACTAAGAAATCTCTGATTTATAAATAATTATTTTTGTTCAATCATTTGACGTGATTTGTTTAATTAATAACATGTATTTGATAATCAAAAATAGAGGTATATGATATTTAAAAAAAATAATAATAAATACTTTATGTTTATATTTCAATATTCATAAATAAATTGATAAAATAAATAATATTTACAATAACATCAATAAGCCTTATTCTTAATATTGAATGTTTTAAAAATATTTTTGAAAAATTATTAGCCCATATACAAAACACAAAAGTTACCATCAGCAAGCAAATTACACATGCTAGAAACCAAAATGACCAAAAATGTCTTTTGAAAATGCCATTAATCCATTAAGTTTAGCTTTGAACAATGTATGGCTTTTAATAAGAACATTAAAGTTTTAATGAAATGAAAGTTAGCCCGAATGGAATTGACTATCACAATATAACTGTAATATTTCTCATTTTGAAAACTAAAAGTTTCAAACTGAATCTATAATATTTATAATTTTGAAATTTAACAATTCTATTTCACATTTTGAAAATAATCAATTATATTTCTCATTTTGGAAATAAAAAATTCCAAGCTGAATCATCATTAATAGAACTGAAGCTAAAACAGATGTAATAGATTCAGTGTTAAAATGTTTTAATTTTCCAAAATGAGAAATATAGCATGACTGAAAGAATATCATTGACTGGTATCTAGTGTACACCCAGAAACCAGTATAGTAGGACTGCTCCAATCACTATTGTGTCATTTGATATATACATGCACCTGGGACTGATTGTCCTGTTAATTAACTCAGAATATTACTCAGTTCATGTATGTCGGTTTTGAAAAAAAAAGCAGGTTCATATATTTGTAAGTTGCATCGTACTGTATGTTTAATGATGAATATGATTTAGATTGCCTGGTGATACATGTATTACAGTTTACAGTTCTAGGCCATTAGGGACCGACCATTTAACTTGCAGGGGGGGGGTGTTATGGTTTTTTTCTAGTTCAAAAAGTTTTTTTCGGACAACACAAAAGTTAGAATATTTTTTCTCCAGAATTTAACATTAGGTTATATGACAAAAACTCTGAATCAGATTATTTTTTTTTCCTCCACCAAAATCAGAATATTTTTTTCAGCAACATTGGGAATCAGAATATTTTTTTTGAGAAAAAACCATAACTCCCCCACCCCCCCCCCTGGAAGTTAAATGGTCCGTCCCTTAATAAACATATACAATGTATATATGTACATGTAAGTGTCCTATGTTAAAGTGTCCCCCTGGACAATATTTTGTAGAGATTGTGATATGAAATAGTGTCTGGTGCTATGCAATTGTGTCCTAGTATAAGGGTAGGGTTAGGGTAAGACATAATAGTGTCCTATGTTAAAGTATCCCCCCAAACAATATTTTATAGAGATTGCGACATGAAATACATGTAGTGTCTGCTGGACACTATAACATACATGTATGTAAAAGTGTACCGCAGACACTTTGAACTGGAGGACACAATTAAATGCTACATATACACTTAGTATACTACCCTTTTATATGCATAATTGCCAAAGTGTTTAATTGGTGTTAAATGACAATCACTCGCTAACCTAATCTAAATTGGATGTTTGTTGGGTCTAGCTATTGTTCTCCCATACATTAACACTGAATATAAGGGGAGAAAACTTGTAGAAGGCATTGTGACATGTGGACATGGCCCCCTGTTATCATTCTTTTGAAAATAATCACGTGCACTACATGTATATATGCAAATGTTTGATATCATGTATATATATGATATTTCTGTGTTTATCTCCAGTATGGAGATTAAATAGTATTACTCTTTAAAAAAAAAACAAAAAAAAACAGTAAAACAGGGGAATTCCAATGTCACAACACTTTTATGTTGATGCTTCATTTATTTCTGATAATGGTTTCACTCCCTCAAGTTACAGCCACCTGCTCTGGAAAGTTTGGATTGTAAAATATGGACATTTGTATTAAAACCATTTGTCTTAAACAATGTCATATTATTAATTTGTGTAAAAAGAAATCCCATCCAATAAATTAGCGAATGATTTTTATATACCAATAACGGCTATATAAGATACAGTACTAGTAAGTTCATTATAAGTATAGATGCGATACTATACATGAACTTCTATAGGAGGGGGACCGTCGTGGTCATGATCGTATGGTAGTTGGATTTACAACTACCTATACAATCAGTTGCATTCACCATTGAAGTTGTGAGTTCGTATCCTACTCAGACGAGGTGTACTTGATACAACATTATGTGATAAAGTTTGTCAGTGACTTGCGACAGATCAGTGGTTTGATCTGGGCTCTCCTGTTTCACCAGTAAAACTGACCACCATGATATAAGTGGCGTTAAACACAATGACCCTGACCCTCTGAAGGAGGCATTGTGGGCACATTCGTGTAGTACAGTAGTTGGATTTACATGGATCTAGGTATGAAATCAGTGCATATCTATTATCACAATTAGAGTTGTGAGCACGATTCTTGCCATTAGAGAGGTGAACTTGATACAATGTTATGCAATGAAGTTTGTCAGTGGCATCGACACGATGGTGGTATTTCCTGATTTCGTCGACCAACAAAACTGACCACAAGAAATAAAAGCTGAATATTGTTGAATGTTAAGTGGTGATAAATGCTATTAATACAAAATCAAATTTTTTTTTCAGATGATGACAGTTCTCGTAAGATCGTGGCATTGCTGGGTGAAATCCTTTGCGAGGCACATTTCAAATGGAAAATCACTGCCTGTATTGACCTTGTATACCAAAGAAAATTGTCAGCTTTGTGATGAAGCATTGGAAGTTCTACGACCATATAGACACAGGGTAAATAATGAAATAAAAATTTGGTTTGGGTCCATAAACCTAGTTTAAACCTGCCACTTTTTATTGAAGTACCTGTATGAAACCAGGAAAGTGAGCGGTCATGTACATTTGTATTTGTGTGTTTTGCCTCTTTCTACGATTTTAATATTGAATTTTGGATCTGTTCTGACTGTGAAATTTTTTGCTTTTCATTTTATTTGAATTATTTCGTTTGCTTTATAATAATGTATGCTTTTAGCATTGATTACTAGTCAACAATAATTATACCTATCTTCGGAACCGTAGGTCTTATGTTTTTTCATAAAAGCTACGGCTCTACAGGTACTATTATACCCGATTTTCATGGTTAATGATTATGTTACTTCGTGTCATTTATTTTCGTTGATTTGATAAATTCGAGACAGAATAAGTTATGTCAGATTTTTAAAATAGTACAAAGTATAGTGCAATGGGGTTGAAGATGTCCTCTTGAAATTGTAGGATAACTGAATAACGTTTGTTTACTTAGTATAGATTCAACTTATTTGATACACATCGACATAGGTATTGCAAGGAAATTTGATCATACAAACGTGATTGAGTGATTGTTGTTTAACGCCATGCCAATTCAGCATTTTTTCAGCTATATCATGGCAAGAACAAGTTAATTATCAATGAGATGATGATGAGTTCCGCTTTGTACTAGACCAACATGCTGATGTGGATTTTTATAGTGCTAGCTCATTGAAACAACAGTTCCGCTTTGTACTAGATCAACACGCTGATTTGGATTTATATAGTGCTAGCTCATTGAAACAACAGTTCTCGGGTAGACATGTCGCTCCACTCGGGCACATTATTCCGATTCCGAGCCAACCAGTCTTTGCTCTTTCTCCTTAATGCTGCACGCTTAGTGGAGAAGCAACAAATACCAATTTTATAGTCTTTGGTTTGACCTGACCTGGTTTTTTTTTTTTCGTTCAGAAATTTTTTTTCAGACAACACGTGCACGAGAGTTAGAATATTTTTTTTTTTTGTCGCAAAGCGCAAATTTTTTTCCATAATTTAACATTAGGTTATATGACAAAAACTCTGAATCAGATTTTTTTTTTCCTCCACCAAAATCAGAATATTCTTTTCAGCAACATTGGGAATCAGAATATTTTTTTAGGAAAAAACCATATTATTTCATTGTAGTTTCATATTACTGGTTGATTTGATTTGATTTGATTTTTGCTGTTTAACGCCACTTTCAACAATATTTCAGCTATATCATGGCGACCAGTTTTAGTGGTGGAGGAAGCCGGAGTACCCGGAGAGAACCACCGACCATGGGCAAGCAACTGGTAAACTTTATCACTTGCGGTTGCGAGTCGAGTGCACCCTTTTTTGTAATTTACAAAGCCGGGCGCGAACCCACGCCGTATTGGTGATAGGCTTGTATGAGTTGTTAGATCCAGCGACCTATTACATATTACTGGATACATATATACATACAGCTGTTGTTTTAGTGTAAGAAGAATTTGAAGATACCAAAGAGGTAATCAGAATCCGTAAATCGAAGGACAGCCAACACAATGGCCAAAAGAAAAAGGACAACAATGATCTACAAAACATACACATAAAACTAAAAATCGAGTAACATGAACCCTACTTAAAAGTTAAAAAGTGGAGGTGAACTCAGGTGCTCCGGAAGGGTAAGCAGTTCCTGCTCCACTAGTGGCAAACTAGTTACAAACCTGGTGATAAAATCAAAATCTTGATAGCAAATATTTTCATCCTGTTGTAGATAAGTAAATTTCAATATTCAAATACATTTAAGCAAAGTGAGAATTGATATAGAACTGTTTTTCTTTTCAGTTTCAGTTAGAAGAAGTTGATATTAAGAATAAAGAAAACAAAAACTGGTTTAATAAGTACAGATATGATATTCCAGTGTTTCATTTTAATGGACAATATTTAATGAAGCACAGAGTGGATGTATCTTTTTTAGAAGAAACCTTAAAGATGTATGAAAATACAATAGATACAAGTTGATGAATATTCAAAAGGACTATATAGTGCCAAATGTAAACGTTATACATATACTAGTAATTAAAATAATTTTTTAATAATAATAGTAATAATAATAATAATAAATGCATCAATTTCTGTATAATATTTTTTATGCTAAAGAGTTTTAGATTTGCCAGAGGAGTGGTATGTTTTGTAGACTTTGGTTATATTGTTTACCATTACTATCTCGTCCATTCTTCCTACTTCTGATAATAGGTGAGAGGGGCCCGTAGTGGTCATGATCGTGTGGTAGTTGGATTTGCAATACCTACATGTATGCTTTCAGTGCCTATCACCACTGAAGTTGTGAGTTCGAATCCTGCTCATAGCCAGGTGTACTCCATACAATGTTATGTGATAGAAATTGTCACTGACATGGAGAAGACTTCATAAGTTTATAACTTGTGTCTGATCCATTGTCTGTTCATTTGCTTGACAATAAAATATGTTTAAAGTAAAGTAGTGACATGTGGCAGGTTTATGGTTTTCTCCGGTTTCCTCCACCAATAAAACGGTCTGTCACGATATAAGTGAAATATTGTTGAAAGTGGCGTTAAACACCACAACCCTGTCATATTGGTGAGCAGATTTGATTGAATTCAATGAGATTAGTTATTTCATACTTTGTGGTTGATTCTTCTTTTTTTAACTTATTTTTGGCCTCATCGTGGTAATTATTTTCTAAAATGTGCTTATTTCTTTGATTTTAGACAAATGTAAAATCTTAACTAGAGAGAAAAATGCAAAAATAAGAAATACAGACAGACAAAAACTTACTCCCACAAAACACCCAGAGTGAAATTGTAAGACACCTGCTGTATGTATGCATATGGCAACTGTCGTGAAATCCTTGTTTGCAAAGTCGATCAATTGTACAAAATTTTTTCGGACAATTCACAAGATAGACCATAAAATATTTTGATAGATTGTTATATTTTAGATAATTAGTATCCATGAACAAGTAATCTATTTTTACAAATGTAGTCTTCTATATAAAAAGTCCTGGTCTTTATTATAAAATAGTTACTTATGTATAGGGCATTATCATGATTTAAAGACTTCCCAAGGGACAGTAGTATTGACTGAAACTTTGATCATGGCTGAGCCGCAGGCAAGGGCATTGTCAGTGTTGAAGTCAATACTACTGTTCCATGGGCAGTCTATCTATCACGACAATACCCAATATACATTATATTAAAGTAACTATTATTTTTACTTCATTGAAGGAAATAAGACCCTCCGCCATGTTGGTTTGCATTGACAACTGCACAAACTCCATTGCGTTTTTAAAAAGGGACACAACTCTAAAACCTTAAGTGGTCATTAACATGATAATGCCCGTGGGCATTATCATGTTAATGACTGGTGGATTTCTTTGATACAGATTAATGCATGACACATCACCATGTCTACACCAATGAAAAATCGAATTTAGAACTGATATGAAACACTAATAATATGGTATACCAATGGGTTTGATTGATTACATAAATGTAGTTGGTATTTTAATGCCACTGAGCAATATTTCAGCTGTATCATGCAGTGTGGGAAACAATTTTTTAAAGTTACTCACCAATCTGGCTAGTAACTATTGAAATCTACTTGCCAGAATTAATTTTCACTAGCCAACTATGGTGAGTGATCCCTCATTTGAACTCGTCGCCATTTTTTCCATGACACTTAGTGTCCAATATTTTTCATATGTTCAGCACATAGGGAACGCCACAGTCCACATACCTTTGTTCTCATCATGCACTAACCACTTATCAAAAAAAATATCATGTTGAATTTAATTTCGTTCCTAATTCAACTTTGACACCCAGGATATTAACAAAATAAACATACCATTTCCGATCAAAGATGTATGATTATTTCAGTAAATAATTACCAACTTCCGCTAAAATTTGAGCTACGATATGGTAACATGTTTGAAATAACAAAACATCTGTTGTTAGGGGTCTTTCATAGGTATTTCACTCACGATTTCTAATCAAAACGATATGAAAATAATTAACAATCAAGGTCGGGACAATCGCGCAAGTTTTTAGCGTTTCCATAAAAAAATGTGATAGCGTCCACAACAAAAAAGGAGTGACAATTTTAATAGAAAACTTATGTTTCGGTACTATTTTATCGGAACACGCAAGTGAATCACGTTCAATCAATCCATTCAATCGATTTCGGTCTATTTATTTTGTTACATCAACTGGCGAGCAGTAAATTATCATAATTCTCCCAAACATGCTACTCGCCGGAATGGCTAGTAGTTGGATGGAAATACTCGCCAAAATCATTTCACACTTGCATTTGGCGAGTTGGCGGGCGGTAGTTTCTTTCACTGTCATGGCATCCAGTTTTAGTGGTGGAAGAAGCCGGAGTACCCAGAGAGAACCACCGACCATTGGCAAGCACCTGGTAAACTTTATCACTTGTGGCTGCGAGACGAGTGCACCTTTTTAGCTGACCAAAGGCAAGGTGAGCTTTTGCCATCACTTGGCATCCGTCGTCCGTTAACTTTTCACATTTTAATCTTCTCCTTTGAAACCCCTCAGCCAAATAAACTGAAACTTGGTAGGAAGCATCTATGGAAGATCCTCTATAAATATTGCTCATTTCGTCCCGATCCATTAACAATTATGGTCGCCACAGGCAATTCTTATTTCTCATTGGCCTATTTTTATTTATTTTTTCCTCTGAAACCACTTAGCCAAATGAACCGAAACTTGGTAGGAAGCATCTATGGAAGGTCCTCTATAAAGATTGCTCATTTCGTCCCGATCCATTAACAAACATGGCCGCCACATGCAATTCTTGTTTCTGATTGATTGATTTCTGAAAAATCTTTTTTTTGTTAAAAGAAAGATAACTCTTGTTTAAATATAGATATATTTGTATTCAAAATGCAGTTTAAATCTCTATACAGATATCAGAATATATTGAATTACAGATATATGCATCTAAAACCCCTCTGCCAAATGAACTGAAACTTGGTAGGAACCATCTATGGAAGTTCCTCTATAAAGATTGCTCATTTTGTCCCAATCCATTAACAAACATGGCCACCACAGGCAATTCTTATTTCTGATTGGTCGATTTCTAAACATCTTCTCCTCTGAAACCGCTTGGCCAAATGATCCGAAACTTGGTATGAAACATCTATGGAAGGTCCTCTATAAAGATTGCTCATTCCGTCCTGATCCATTAACAAACATGGCCGTCACAGGCGATTCTTGTTTCTGATTGGCTGATTTTTTATATTCTCCTCTGAAACTGTTTCGCCAAATGATCCGAAACTTGGTAGGAAGCATCTATGGACAGTCCTCTGTTGCGATTGCTCATTTCGTCCCGATCCGTTAACAAACATGGCTGCCACAGGCAATTCTTGTTTCTGATTGGCCTATTTTTAAAAGTCTCATCTAAAACCGCTTGGCCAAATGAACTGAAACTTGGCAGGAAGCATCTATGGAAGGTCCTCTATAAAGATTGCTCATTTCGTCCCGATCCATTAACAAACATGCCCGCCAGAGGCAATTCTTGTTTCTGATTGGACGATTTTTNAAAATCTTCTCCTCTGAAACTGCTTGGCCAAATGAACCGAAACTTGGTAGGATGCATCTATGGGAGGTCCTTTATAAAGCTCACTCATTTCATCCCGATCCATTAAAAATATGGCTGCCATAGGCAATTCTTGTTTCTTATTGGTCGATTTCTAAAACAGCTTTTCCTCTGAAGCCGCTTGGCCAAATAATATGAAACTTGGTAAGAAACATCTATGGAAGGTCCTCTATAGAGATTACTCATTTCGTTTTAATGATCCATTAATAAACATGGCTGCCACAGGCAATTCTTGTTTTAGATTGGTCGATTTCTAAAAATCTTCTCTGAAACTGCTTTGCCAAAATGAACCGCAATTTGGTGGGAAGCACCTATGGAAGGTTCTGTATTAAGTTTCCTCAAAGCAGAATGAAAGGTGAGTGACACAGGCTCAGTCCACTGAGCCTCTAGTTTTGTAATTTACAAAGCCGGGCACGAACCCAAGCCGTATTGGTGATAGGCTTGTAGAGTTGTTGAGTAATCCAACTACCTAACTTATTGAGCCATCAATTGGTATTTGTCGACTCCTTATAATGAGAACTAGAAATATTGTTACTTTGGAATGGGAGATTTACAATGAGAAAACTGAAAAATAATTTAGGCGTGTTATAAAGTTAAGAACTTAATTAGCCCTTTCTGCCACATTTAATAAAACAAAGTCTTACTGAGTATGAAGCAGACTTTGCTAGGTGTCGCTTGCACATATAGCTTAGTTTTGATAGACATTTTCCATTTGTAAAGAGGTCAATATGTTACTTATATCAAGAACAATAGAAACTTAAAACACTATGCTGATTCAAAACGAAACCAAAAGTTGGCCATTGAAAAATCAAAGGTTGAACTCTATATATTTTTCTTGCTCGCTTTGTAAATGTGTAAATCTCCTCTGTCTTTTTGTACATTTTGTTTGTTAAAAGGTAATATAGCCTGTGTATTTCTCTGTGCCAAAATATTGTACATTGTATTTTGGATTATGAGAATACAAGGTCAGCATGTGCTAAGTCTTAATGTTAGTTTTTCAGGAACGTATGTCCAATAGGTGTTTAATATATTGCAAAGTTTAAAATATACATTCCCCTTCATACGAACATATTAAGAAAGGAGGGAGGGGTCGGATGTAAATAAATGCAGGATAACGGCATATCGTTTTCCAATTCAGTGACACAGGCATTCATGGCACGGTCTTACCACCCCCTTTTTCCAACTTTCTGTTTACAAATTTATTTCCAATAAAATTTCTTTATTTCTTTATTATTTCATCTCTTTTTCCTTATTGTTCGTGTCAATATTCATACAATCTTATTAACAACAACTTGCATGTGTCGACCCTATATGGATACTAATAATCCACTGGGTCGACACAGGTTTATTTGTCTGGAGCCTTAATTATAACTCATGGGCCACGGGGCCTAAGGTATAATTAATGAACATTACAAGCAGTTTACTTAAGCTCATTTTTATATAAACAAATTCATGAAATGTAAGAAATCACATAATATAACATTGATTTCCACAGCGTACTATCTCTCTTTGTTTGGAATAGGAGTGAGTGATTGTTGTTTAACGCCAATTCATCAATTTTTTAGCTATAGTCATGGCGAGAACAGGTTAATTTTAAATGAGTAGATCTATGATGAGGTCCGCTTTGTATCATGTTAGACCAACATGCTTATTTGTATTTTTATAGTGCTAGCTCACGGAAACAAAAGTCCGTGGAAAGACATGTCGCCCCACTCGGACACATTATCCCGATTCCGAGCCAACCGGTCTTTGCTCTTTTTCCTTAATGCTCAGCGAAGAAGCAACAAATACCATCAGTCGACTGGAAAAAATCCTAGATTGTGTCTGTCAGTAAATTCCCGTACAGTTAGAGAACGCCGTGCTAAATAAAAGAACAATACGTATTTTCTTCTAATGTAAGTCACGCCTCCATATCAACACCATAAGGGTGGCCCATATATATCCTGTCCACAACATTTGGAACTTCAATCTAAATCAGTGTGCTTGGTGTATGATTACATTATAATTAAAAATGTACGAGTTATGATTGTATGCCGAGTTTGGTAGGTGAATAAATATGGTTATTCTCTTATTTAACATTTTTTATTCATGAACAACTGAATATGTAGGCACCAAAGTCCTTACAAGTTACAGTAGAATTTCAGGGTTTTTGTTAGACCTACATTGTAATAATGTTACAGACAATTGTCCTAAAAGTGGTATTTCCTATCAGTCATTCCCTATTTACTTAACTAAATATTTGTCCTAAAATTCTTCAAAGTTTATGTCATTTTCAAAATCTTTAGGCCATTTGCCTAGAAAATGCCCCAAACTGAAACCCTGAATTTATGATTCACGATCACTAGGTGTGTTCCATTTGTCGTAAACACTTCCCGGTCCTTTCGATTCCTCATTCATGACATATCACGGGATTTGTAACTAGATTAACACAACGGGTGCCACTAGTGCAGCAGGAACTGTTTTCCTTTCAGGAGCACCTGCAGTCCCCCCCCCCCCCGGATTTAGTGGGGTTCGTGTTACTCGATCTTTAGTTTTCTGTGTATGTTTTGTCGATCGAAGTTTGTCCTTTTTCTTTTAACCATTGAGTTGTCTGTTCTTCTTCGATATATACGGATTCTGATTACCCCTTTGGTATAGATCTTCAAACTCTTCTTCATAAAGATTTTTGGTGGATTTATTTGCCCATTATACATTCATTTTGTTGAAAACCATGTCTGATCCAATCCGCATTCTACATCGCGAATCAACATGCTGGCAACAAGGAGATTATTACTGGCATGCAAGCTTAATTCTTCATCATGTTTAACCAGAAATGCGATCCACAGTTCATCCATTCTCAATGCAAAAGTGGCAGTTGTAAGTATATAGAGATCTTATCCAACCATGCGTTTGTTGTAGAATGTCTAATCGGGGACAATGTTCGTGTATGTCGCGGATCGGACAAATATATGTAAGAGTAAATCTTTTCTGGTTACGAAACAGAATATATTTCCGGATTTAAAGTTACTTAACGTGAGAATTGATAGTCGAATCACATACGACGAAGAAACAAACATATTACTACATCCTTAATAGATATAGTTTAACATATCACAGAATTAAAGCTATATCAACACGATTACCAAATCTTAGCATTTTTATTAAATTAGATATTTAAATTGTTTTTAATACAATACATATAGTCCATTTGAATGCTATAAACCACCTAAAAAAAATTAATTAAAAATCCATTTTAATGTTTTCTTTTCTTTTTTCTTCATATATATATTTTATATGTTTCTACGAACTCTGACAGTAACTTTTAGAATTTTTCATCAACAAAAATAAAAACATGTGCTCCCCATGCAAATATACTATAGGCATGTGACTTGTCATTTAAATATCAAAGAAGATGACATGTAAAGGATGATTGGAAATAACAATGGAAAATAGCCTTGTGAAATCAAGATGAACTTTAAATACCATTCAGAGATTATTTTTGATGATTGGATCCGAATCCGGGTCCGTTCGCCCTATTACCTGTTCGCCCTGATACCTGTTCGCCCTGGGTCCGTTCGCCCTAAAAGTGGGTCCGTTCGCCCTAAAGGTGGGTCCGTTCGCCCTAAAAGTGGGTCCGTTCGCCCTAATAATTATAATTATATAAGGTATTAAAAATAATAGAAAAATAAGTGATATTTGATTGCTTATAGACAATAAATTGAGAAATTTCAAATATGCGGCATGCTAAAGTGTACAGTCAATTTAGACCGAACTATTCTGTCTCTTGTGTGCATATATTCGCTTTTCCATGCTCTAATTTCTTTATTTTGACGTTTATTATTTATTTTTTTTCGATTTTGCTGTGTGCAACAGCAAAATCGAAAAAAAAAATAAACGTCCCAATAAAGAAAATAAAACATGGAAAAGAGAATATATGCACACAAGAGACAGAATAGTTCGGTCTACAGTCAATGGACATAGGTATTCGTCACTCGAATTTACGCTATATATTTCATATAACCACATTGTTCAAAAACATTATTTTGAAGTCATTTCTAAACGGGTTTTGATAATTTTTGCAACAGAATAAGCAGAAATATTAAAGATTATTTGTTTATTTTAGCATGATTTTCCGTTATATTTCCTTTATTTTCTTATGATATAAAGACAATTTTTGTTTTTTGTCGTCAAATTTGCTATATACTGTATTTTAACGAAAGTGACATTAATTTTATCGAATAAATCTATCTATCTATAAATTTCAATTAAGCATTTCAAACAATATACGTAATAATTGCTTGAAAATAACTTTAATTTTATATTTTTTCATATCATTACTTAAAATTGAAATATCCATTATGTTCATTAAAATACGTTTTAATAATCAGGGCGAACGGACCCACTTGTAGGGCGAATGGACCCAGGGCGAACGGACCCGATACCATTGGATCCAATAGTAGATTAATAACCAGTTACTATTGATATCAGCAATTATAGGGTCTTCCTTATTACAAAATAGATGGATTTTGTTATCATCTATGAAATGAAGTTTAGAAAGTGTTTATACATGTTTTAGAACATAGTAAAGTACTCTCGATAATAGAATTTTGCTTTAATTAATCATTAAGAACATGGATTTTCCCCATTGTTCCCCAAAGCAAAATTCTATTGTCTTGATTACTTTACAATGTTCTAAGTTTGTAAGAACATGATAATCCCTGTCTTCATGATAAATACTCGCTTCGCTCGTACTTATTATTCATGAAGACAGGGATTATCATGTTCTTACATATACAAAGAATATAAAATGCATTTTTAAATTGTTTTATTCTGTGGAGGTATATTAATTTTTTTGTTCGCTTTTAAAAAAAAGTATTCTATAGTACAAAGCACTTCTACGATAAGTTTATTATTTTACCAGAATTTGGCATTATGTAGACAGATGAAGAGGGTAACAGTTACATTTGAGGCCTACATTGTTACTTGTATTTCACTTATTGAAAGTTCATAAATAATGTTTTCATTGCTTTCATTTTATGCATGTTTTTCAGTCATATACTATGTTAAAGTCAAACCTATTAAAAATTCATTACAGAAAATTGCATAAATTTCCATTGGTTTATTTCATTAAAAATAAAACCAACAGTGCCTCTTGCTTGAATAAAAAGCATGCAAGTCAAGCTCTATGCATTCTTCAATTTTTATTTAAACTAGAGAGTGTGTCCATGAGAATTAAAAATCAAGTGACAATGACCTTGATACATGTGTTTTGAATTAAATGGACAACTCTATTCATGCAAGCCCATTTGATATTTAAATGGTCAGTCATATGATATATAAAATTTGCATGTCAAGCACATATTTTTATTTTTGTTTACAGTATGAGTGCCGTTCTTTAAAGCATGCTTACTCCACTGGAAATTACACATATAAGTGCAAATATTTAACATAGACACCTAATGGGCAACTTTTTTTATCTATAGATGAAAAATTCTAAAAGTTACTGTCAGAGTTCGTAGACACATTTGAAATATATATTTGAAGAAAAAAGAAGAGAACAAATTAAAATGAATTTTTAATTAATTTTTTTAGGTGGTCTATAGCATTCAAATGGACTTTACTGTAGAAATGTGATTGAAAAAGCTCAGTGTTAAAATGAACAATATGAAAAACAGACAATTGGAAAGTTATCAAAATTATAAACAATTCAAAAATGTTCCTGCATAGTACATTTTAATAAAGAAATACAATTTTAAGAATATTTTAAGACAGAAAAGAAAAGAAGAATGCTGTGAATTTAATTTCAAATCAGTGATTTTCAATCTATTTTAAATTAGGAGGTTTTGAATATTTTGGAGAAAAAAGATTTGACAAACATCTAATTTTAATCAGATTGATCGATCAGCCTAGAAATTGTATTGGGCCACTACTGTAAGGTTAGAGGTTAGGGTTATGGTGTTTAACACCACTTTCAACAATATTTCAGTTATATCGAGGATTTGTATAGTATACTACTACTATACAAATCCTTGGTTATATCATGGCGGTCAGTTTTATTGGTGGAGGAAACCGGAGTGCCCAGAGAAAACCACCGACCTGTCGTAAGTCACTGATAAACTTTATCACATAATGCTGTATGGTTGAGCCACTATATAGTGGAACAGAAGAACAATGACATGGAATATGTTTTTTTTACAAGAACTTGGAAAATACATATTTCTTTAAAATCCTTGAAGACTCTCATGATCTGACCTATTGTGTTCTGGTAAAGTACCGACTAACGATATATTTTTTTGAATTGGAGGAACAATAGTTATGACATAAAACAATTGGATTTCAAAACATATTTGAATCAGATTTAAAAAAAAGCAAATTCTTTGATTTCAGGTGCTATCTGGATGTGGAGTATATGATGGTTCAGAAGTGCATGAAGCATCTGCGTAAGATTTCTTTAAAGGGATAATTCAGGTCATTTTTTAGGGAGGATTCCTTAGGTGTTGGGGTTAAAGTGTTTAGCGAAAATTTCAACAATATTTCAGTTATATCGTGGCATGTGGAGGATTCTTTGGAAACGATATATACATTCGTGTTGATAACAAAATGAACATTTGGTTTATTTTCATAAAACTTCTGATAAACTACACAATTCGTTGAAAATACTGTCATATGCTACCAAGTGGTCGATGCTTATTAATTATGCATCCCAGACCGATACTGATATCTGAATTTCAACAAAAAATTATAAGAAATGGATCTTCCGTCTTTCCTAAATTGCATGTAACCTCACAAACAGCGTTATTCTGCTGAATCTGTTAAATGATACATGAAACCTTTTTCTAAATTATTAACATCTGTTCTATCACCGGTCTAAATTTAGTTTAGATAATCTAAATGCTCCAATATTTTGATTGATAACATATTTGTTATGTTTGATGGGCGTGCTTTTCAATAGACAGTCGGCATTTCTATGGGTACCAACTGTGCTCCTCTTCTAACTTATTTGTTCCTTTATTCATATGAGTCAGACTTCTAACACGTAGGGGCATCTCAAGGAAAATGTAAAGAACCTAGAATGATTTTGTTATTTCATTTTCGGCTATATAGATGATGTCCTTTCACTAAATAATTCCAAATGTTGTAATTATGTTGATCGCTTCTATCCCCTTGAGATTGATATAAAGGATACCACAGATACAGCTAGGTATGCTTCATGTCTTGATCTCTACCTAGAAATTAACAACAAGGGCTGATTAAGAAAATTTTCTCATAATGGACTTTCCATTTCTATGTAGCAACATTCCATCGGCATCTGCATAAAGAGTATATATATATATACATTGTATATATGAAAAATCTTTAGTTGTAATTATAATAAAA
>MJUT01059187.1:286113-298743 GCA_002080005.1 Gigantidas platifrons
ACTGTTAATAGAGGTGACTGTTAATAGAGGTGACTGTTAATAGAGGTGACTGTTAATAAAGGTGACTGTTAATAGAGGTGACTGTTAATAAAGGTGACTGTTAATAGAGGTGACTGTTAATAAAGGTGACTGTTAATAGAGGTGACTGTTAATAAAGGTGACTGTTAATAGAGGTGACTGTTAATAAAGGTGACTGTTAATAGAGGTGACCGCATGGGAAGGTTTGACTGTACATTTAATAGTTTACTTTTCTATCTTACCATTTTTATATCTTCATAATTTAATACAAGAATTTGTACATCAGTTGATGATGTAAACTCTGCCCACTTTTTATTGTAAAAGAACCAGTTAGAACTCACTTCCCGATCTGTTGAAAAATGAAAAGTGAATATAAGTTACATAAGAAAAATTGGAACTAATGACGTCCGGTTCCGGTTAGACAATTTAACAAATTCATGAGTTTTTATTAGTGTTTTTTTCATATAGCACATGTGTGTTCGTTGATTAGTTTTATATTGTACATACTTTACCGCCACGATATAACTGAAATATTGTTGAAAGTGGCGTTAAACACCATACACCAAACCTATATTGTACTTGCTTGTGTTCTGTTTGACCCTTGTTGTTGTACTATATGAATAAAGATAATTTATATACCGGTATAATGGAATACGATCGCTGTGTAATGTTGAAACAAGCGGAGAGTATCCTACTCAGAAGGAGTACTCTCTGTAGCCCAGAGTAAGATTGGGACGAAAAGAGTATCATAATCAGAAGGAGTACTCTCTGTAGCCCAGAGTAAGCTTGGGACGAAAAGAGTATCCTACTCAGAAGGAGTACTCTCTGTAGCCCAGAGTAAGATTGGGACGAAAAGAGTATCATAATAAGAATCACTATATTCCATTGTAAACTATTGCGGCGAACGCGAAGTATCCTAATCTCAAGGGACATCCAATGTGACCTCAGTGGAATATTGTGACGAAACGCAATTCCTGGGGTGGAAAATAATAATGTTAGAATGATGTCTTATTTCCACCATTATATTGCTGCAAATGGCCGATAGCTATATATAGATATATATCAAAGAGGGTTTTTAGTTTGTATCCTATTACCTGGATTAATACATCCACATTGTTATGTACTTCTCCCAAGCCACTGCTACATTAATAGGCTTCTGTCGTCATCTTTGTGTTTGGGAAAGGGGAGGGGGATACATTAGAGAAGTGGTTCGTATTGTTGTTAGTAGTTGTTATTATATTATCGACCATTGGTATTTATTATTTAATTTTCAAAAGTCATACCATTATCTAAAACATATTGTAAATAGTCTGACCATGTTGTAGACTCATCCAACGTAATTTTAGTGTTGATCAAATGGTGATACATGGATGTCACGATGTCCTTTGGATTGCGGAGCAGAAGGATAAATTTGCATTTCTTCTCCATTGCTTTCTTTGGCATGCATACAGGAGTAAAGTGAGTATTGAACACTCTGGGTCTTCGCATGTCTTTAAACTCGTCTGGCATGTGGAACTCTATCATACACGATTCTTTTGCCTTGGAGTGGTATTCAGCTTCACCCTTTATCAACATCTGACACATTTCCCATATCCAGTGAGTTCCTAAAATGGACATATCAATATGATTGATAAAATAATAAAATAAAGCACTAGTGTAATGTTGATATATAAACATATAAAGTACATGTACTTTATTCCCTAATCCTGCATGATGAACTATATATAATGTATTAAAACACAGGCACTCGACGTTCAATGAATAAAATGTAGGGTCAATATGGAAAAAAATATTGTCACTGTTATATAATAAAGATATATATCCTCAATACGGTCCAAATAGTCTTGGACGACGGTCCGACTAGTCCTTTACTACGGTCCGAGTTGTCTGGCATACCACTAAAATATAAGAGCCAATCTGATTGGTTGAAATATTTATGGATGCCATTAATTTTATATTGTAAACGAAATGAAGCGAAGAGAAATAAAAATGGATATAGGGGAGTATCAAGGGATATTTTAAGTCCAGTGCAGGGCTAGAGTTGAAGAATAATCCTTCATGAACAGACCGGTAGGTGTTTGCATTACACAAAACTCGAGAAATGCCAGAATTTCCAGCGCATACAAATTGTATGCTCTCTACTACTTTTATATAGTAGAGCTTTCTGTCTCAGTGTGTCCAAAAAAAAAAAGTCCAAATAATAAAAAGGAAATATATAATGACAAATATAGACACACGAGAGACAGATTATTCGGTCTAATATTAGTTGTAATCATCACAAAACATGTCCTTATATTCTTACCACATTTCATATATGCACATATAAATATATCATCTTCAAAAACATCCATATCCCGTACTAAGGGTATGTGAATCCTAGGGTCAGGTAAAACGCCAGTCTTCTGGAAAGACAGTCTGATCTCCTGCTCCTCAAAGATTAAAAAATCGCTGTCGCTGTTTCCTGGATTTTTTATATTAACAACCACATCATTGTCTGTAATAGGACCTGAAAATATTAAATATTGCGGTGTTATGAACATGTCATATCATGCTTCGGAGCCAGGTTTTATTAAGTTAAAAGGGGCGTAAAAATAGGCGAGAGATCCTGTGATTTGACGATTATTACTATCTACACCAAGCTCAATATAAATTAGAGGAGCAACACAGTGCAAAATGCAATAGCGAAAATGAGCAAACCAAATACACTGTAAACTACAAAACTGCTTGGTTTCCTACAATGTTCCTTTCACATATAAGGACAGGAGTGCTTGGAATGATGACATGTATATTACATACTGAAATTTTCAAAGGTTACTGGTTCTTCTCTATTTTTATTTTCCCATTCTCTTCGTTTTCTCTTTCCCTTTTTCATGAGGGCAGAGGGGGTGGGGGTACGCCCTTGTGCACCCCATTGAATCCGTCACTGCATATACTGCATTACAACAATTTGATATATCCACGTGGGTATATCATTCCTATATACAAAACTTTAAAAGTTAGTAAACAATCGTGATCTATGTTGTTTTTTCTAACATGTCACAAGTTATTCATATAACATTATAATATAGATATACATCTTTTAGACTTTGTACTTACTAAATTTCACGATAGGGTCAAATATATTGTTTTGTTCAGTATTGTGATCATTATGACATCAGGTACACAAAATTAAAAAAATATATATGTACGTAGTGTGTAAATAAATAACTATGATTTACTTACCAAAAGGATATTTTCCTTTCGGAGTTTCAGCCATGTGTGTGTTCGTTCTTTATTGTGTTTACAATCTTTAATGTAAATGACACATGAATAGGTACACACATATGTTACTAGTTTTACATGTACACGTTGTATATTTTTCATTGGCTGATAATTTTTTTACCATCAACGCGCGAAATCTGAAAAAAAGATCAATCCATAATTCTAAAAATATGAGAACACTCGGGAGGAGGTATGAGTGTGATGTGTTATTGTCGGTTTTAAGAGTTTCATATAGCTCATGTTGTTTGGTATACTAGTATGCATATATGTGCCGACTTTAAATAAAATTTACTTACTTATTTACTTACTTATGCGAGAGATAAAAAAATAGATATGCGACCGTATCTTTAAATAATTTCCTCTGACCCTTTAAAAAATACTAATGAATTGCTCTCGCCTTTCCTTCCACCCACTTTAATCAAAACAAAAATTTATGATAAAAACGTTTAAAGGGATATTGTCTACGATTTTTTTGAAAATTTTTAACTGTCCATAAATGATTTGTTTAAGCTATCATTAAACAGTTATGCTACAAAATATACGATTGGTGTTCTTTTTTTGACAAAAAAGACCCAAAACTATCGTTATCGGAATTATTGTTCGGATGACAGAAATTCAAAGTGAAAATAAAAGTAAAAACGGAAGTTTGGAATTCTCGGGGGTTTAGCTTTGATGTAAGGAAAATACTGTTAAGATTCAAACACTTCATGATTGTCACGTTTGTTTAATGTTGTTTGAATCTTAACGTTTCGTAGCGTATTCGCCAATAATTCGGTGTTTAACCTTCATTTGATGAAGGTCAGTACGGAAAACAACAATAATTTTGGGTATGAAAAAATACAAATGTGGTAGACAATATACCTTTAAATAGTGATCATCAATTCCACCAATATCAACAAAATGAACAATCACCTCTTATCTTAACCGAACTCACTGAACACCAAAATAAAAAAGACCATGTTTGAAATATTCATGTATATTAATAATTTGTATAAATGCTATCTTGGTTATATCAGAGACTGGATAATGCAATGTAGACTAATGTTAGCATATACGTTTGTGCCAAGTATAAACATATTTTGATGCAAAACAAAACAACATTTAAATGGTGTATTAGATATGTCTATATTTGAAATTGTTATAGTTCCTAAACAATGCAATTATTATTATAACTTAGGACAATCACACTCAGTTAGCCATAGCCGATATTGACTACCTTCTATAATTAGGCCCTTTGGTTTTCTGGCATTCAAAGTCTTTCCAATCATTGCACTATGAGCACACATGATGAAGATTATTCCGGAAACGTGTTTTGCATACCTCATCTAGGTTTTTTCTTTTATTAAAATATCATTAAATAATTAATGCAACGAATATTCGCTTGATTAATAACGTAGTTTTATGATAAATATTTTGAAACATATCCGCAAATATTTCAGAAATGTTATTCAATATTCAGTAAAAAACAGAACTCATATATATGACCAAAGATCAAATCACAATCATTATTAAAGCGTCCATTATTGGCGGTGGTGGATTGTTGAAAATGGCGAGGTGTGAACAAACTTGTCAGATACTTGAATGTTTACGATGTTTTACGCCACTTTCAACAATATTTCAGTAATATCGTGGCGTTCAGATGCTTGATGAAAGTAGGCTGTTATCCCAATCAATGAAACCGACCGGCACTGAAATATTGACGAAAGTGGTGTTAAACACTCATAAGCCAAATCTATAACCATTGAAGTGGTAAATGAGATTTGATCAATTGTTCCTCGCTCCCTTTGTTACACAGTTGTGCCATCTTGTAAGTCCCGTTGTGGAATCAGGGATTGATAGTAGAAGACAAATCTGCTAAAGGATAATCTCCAAAACATAGATTTTATGTGATATTTGATTCCAACAAATTAAAGATCTGTTTATTCTGGTCTCCCATGAAGACTGTTACCGATAGTATCTTTAGATGTTCATGCCTAATTGATATTAAATCTGTTAGAAGTATCAGTTTTTATTTTTGTTGTCCTAAGAGCAATGGCCATTAACTAACATATTATACCTTCCTTGCTAGTAGTCAGTTGGCTGCTATTGTAATTGTACTGCACATGTTTATGTTGTCATTCATTTTTGTAATAGTACGTGATCTTTTTGAATGGCAGCTAATTTGTGCAATTATTTTATCGTTCTTTTATGTATGTATTGCTGTTTGATATCCAGTTATCAAAAGGGAAGGGTTGGGATACAATTAACATTTTAGGGCATGGATTTCCAACGTCATACTGGTATTTCATGGTCTTTTTGTGTCCAGTGAGTTAAGATGAGAAATGATTATATTCGTTCTGTTGATATTGATGGAATTGTTGAGCATTACTGGTTAAACTTTCTTTTCATAATGAGGATTATAAAAAAAAGAAAAAAAAAGAAAAGGAAACTAAAGTTTAAATCTACTCAACATCTCTTTCAACTAAAATATTCTGAATACTAAATGTTGTTCAATACTAGTATTCTAAATACTAGGAGCATTCCATTGGTTTTGTTTTCAAATAGTTCCTCTATCATGTGGTGCCGAGTGCCTTAGATTTCCGATCCCAATCTAAAAATATTACGCATTGTGAAGGGCAACCGAGTGAGCATAAACACGAACAAAGTATATTCAAGGATCATTGATGTGTGGTTTCCGTTTGTATATAATTATTTTCTCATAGGGTCAAATGCTGAACTTTATTTTGCCTTGACGACGATTTCGATATTCATTCTAATAAAAGACCATTCATTATATAAACAACAACGCAAAAAAACAACAATATCCAGATCTACCGGTATTATGTTGTGCACATGAGTATTGCCGGACAGATTGTTGCTATCTTTTCGAAATGACTTCATTTATTCAAACAGGACAATGGTATTATGTATTAAAAATCTCCCTAAAATGTTCGCGTTGTTTCTTTACATGTTCATTTTGCGGAATGAACTTTGACTATGACACCTGGTCACTGATTTATTTTACGATTTTGTTAGTATTTTAGTAGAGCAGCAACTGAAGCAAAATCCGTAGCTTCTCATTCCTTCTGCACCGAAGTCAACTTCATTAGCAACTGAGACAAATGAGGCGATATTTAAATGAATGTATAATTCTACAGGATCAACAAAATAAACATATCGCGTTCTCTTGGTTTAGTACAGGTACATAAATGAAATGCGATGCGGTAGAACTAGCTTAGTGGTCATGCAATTGTTTACTGCGCTGATACCTATGTTGGTGGACTATTTGTCACTGAGAGTATCATCCTTCCAGTAGTCAGTCCATGCTTCGGCACTGACACGGTTTATTTAAATATTTTTATGCTTGAAATTTACAGTTCCTTAATAAGGTAATGTATTCTTTAACACTAATGTCAATCTTCCCCAGACATAAGTTTAAAGTAACCCTAGACGATTTAGACTATCCTGTGTACTTGGTTTCAAAGACTTTTTGACAATGAAGGTTAATCCAGAAAAAATGCGTCAAGTGCACTAACTTAGATATCAATTTATGTTTTATTATGACAACAATAATACCATATCTTCATAAGAGATTTGTAACTTCTTCTTCAAAGCGGAAGAAATCGTGAAGACAAACAATGGGTGATATACGTTAGATAGGTTTAAAGTTGCTTTCAATAATATTTCAGTTATATATCACCACCAGTTTTATTGCTGAAGGAACCTGTATTACACTCAGATAACAAATGAGTTGGCGCAAGTCTCAAATGTTATCACATAAAGTTATATCGAGTACACCTAGCAAATGGACGTGAATCGACAATGACAGAACATATTTTTATTATTATACTGTTTATTCGAAAATGAAATTTAGATCTTCTCCCTTCATCATTGTCTTCAGTAATGCATCAAAATGTTCGCTCTCGGCGACAGTAAAGTGATTTTTCCAGTCACCAATCACACCTGAAATAGAATATAAATAAGACCATAGTATTGTAGATCGCCATTTACTTCCAATCTTCCTGGAAACTATAGGCTCCAAGAGTTTAGGTAAATAGTAAGATGTAAAATATTGACAGGAAGGATCAATGCTAAATTTAGTGGAACAGGAACTGCTTACCCTTTCGGTGTACCCGAGTTCACCCCCAGTTTTTAGTGGGGTTCGTGTTACTCGATCTTTAGTTTTATGTGTATGCTATGTAGATCGTTGTTTGTCCTTTTTATTTTGGCCATTGTGTTGTCTGTCCTTCGATCTACGGATTCTGATTACCCTTTTGTATCTTCAAACTCGCCTTAGACGAAGGAATGCCATAGTCTATTCCATCCTCCCAACCCCCATTCTCACGTCTAGAGGTAGATGGAAGAGTGTTTTAAACAATAAGAATTTAGAGACTACAATGCGAAATGACCGCATATGTAAAAAAAAGGGCTTTGACAGTGTCAAAATTAGTATACACCTTGTCTGGATGCCCACTTCTAGTTGTTAGTCCTTATCATATAGGTAAATCTGGCACTGCGAAGGATCATCTTTCATTAGCCACTTTAATTCTTTATATGCATCCACTTATTTGAAGATTATTTGATTGACTGATTAGTTGTAGTTTCAGCTATATCGTGGCGTTCTTCAAAGGTTATTTGAAGTAATGTCTATTTGTCATAGTGATCATAATGATAAGGAAGTGTGAACATTTGAAAAGAGTTCTACCATTACTACTATGGCTATGTGTCACGGTAGGTAGTTAATGCTCAAGGATAATATAAGGAAGAAACAACCAAGGGCATGATCCACCATTGCACTGGCTACCACCAGGAACAATGATATTATATTATTTCCTCGTTCACGTGGCATTAATAACTAATTTTTACAGCTTCCAACCGTTTTTTGTCAATAAAGTGTGCTTATTGCACTGACAATAATCGACGACCATAATAGGTGTAGAGATCTCCTCTGTGGTGTAATGGTAAAAGCATGTTCACCTCAAGTACAATAAATCATGCGTTTGATCCACGGTCGGGTAAAACCAAAGACTATGAAATTGGTATCTGCTGCTTTTCTGTAAAAGATAACTTGTTCCTAATGGAACGATCTTTATCAATTTATGCTCTTTTTCCTTCAAGCAATCTGAATTTATCAATCAATCTGAATTGAATCAATCAATCAATCAATCAATCAATCAATCAATCAATCAATCAATCAATCAATCAATCAATCAATCAATCGTTAGCCTATGCAAACAACCCAGAATAAAACAAAATAAACCTTTTCGATATAACTTAGAGATTCCCTCTCCAGATACTACAAAAGTTCCACTATCTCTTGTCTTTTCCACGTCTTTCATCTTATTAACGGTACATTTTTCTTGTATTTCTGTCAGCAGTGCCTCATCCCGTGGGTAACCAATAAATTCAGCTAACTTCGATAAACTCTTAATAGCATTCTGAAAAAAAAAGAGGATAGCTGTTCAACAGAATAATTTTGTGTCATGTTGTTCAGTGTTGGAGGAAAACTTGAAGTTATAAAATACCTGAATGTAAAAAGGCGAGAAGTAATTGACAAATTATGTTTTAAAAGTTGTTTTTGAACATGCAATATCTTTATTTTTTTTGTCAAATAGCAATTTTCCAAATGAGATTCAAGATGCTTTAGGCATAGAGCATACATTTCAAATTAGCCAACACAATTATCAGCAACTGAATTGTCATTAATATCTCCATCAACATTGTTTCAGATTTAAAACTTCTAACCTTAATGTAAAAGACGTTTGTGGAGAGACATTTTGATGCTATGGGGATGTTAAGGTTCCTATGTATAAAAGTTGTTTCTAGTGGTTCCAATTTATGTGTTTTATGAGCTGTTGCCTTCATTCGGAAGTGTTTTAATTTATCTTTCCTTTAAACATTATTTTCTAAGGAAGGACAATAGGTCCTCAACTTGTTCACTCAAATTATATCGCTATAAATTTATTCTAATAATGTTGATATCAGATGTTATTAGCTATCTTCGACATTGTATTTCTTGACTCACAAGACATTCTTTAAATAACTTGATGATACTATAATAATCTTAATTTAAGCTAGTGGGGTATCTTTCCGTATGATTCTAACTGGATCAAATATGTTGGCATTGAAGAACCAATTACAAAAAATGTAACTATTATCGAAACGGACACTGTCGTAAACTATCGTGGCCTCTTTTTTCTTTATGATATTTTTGTTGTTTGCTTGTTTTGTTTGATGGTGTTTAACGCCACTTTCAGCAATATTTCAGTTATATCGTGGAGGTCAGTTTTATTGGTGGAGGAAACCGGAATACCCGGAGAAAACTACCGACCTGTGGCAAGCTTAAGTCACTGACAAGCTTTATCACATAATGTTGTACACCTCGCACTGATTGAGATTAGAACTCACAACACCAGTGGTGATTGCCACTGATTGCATAGGTAGTTGTTAATCCAACTACCATATGATCACGGCCATGACGGCCCTGATATTTTTGAATTTTAGCATTAGTTTCAATAAATGTGAAACAAACCTTCTTGAAATGATAATACTTTATTACTAAGCATATAACATTTTTTATATAGCTACCATCATTAAGGTAAATAAACGTTAGAGAATATCGAAGGAGTAATTAAAATGGACAATCCAAAGAAACTGGGAACATAGGGTACACAAGACGGACAAACAAACAAAAACAGGTTGGAAACAGGAAACATAATTATGGGGTTATCTATTCAGAATGCATATGATGTGTGTTCTAAATCGGACAGTCTTGTATTTATTGTTATTTTACCATTTTAATATCTTCATATTTCAGTACCAAAACAGGTTGTTTAGTAGATGACATAAATTCTGCCCATCGTTTGGTATAGAAGAACCAGTTAGAACAGACCTTCCTATCTGATAAGAAAAGAACATTGTCATGTCAAAAGAAATAATTGTCAACGACCACCAGAAAAGCCTCATTTTACTAACACGTTATTACTATGATACTAAGAATAACTGAGACCGTCAAAGTCCGTCATTTCGAATCCCGTTCGTGGTGAGGTGTACTCGATACAACATTATGTGATAAAGTTTGCCTGTGATTTGCGGCAGGTCGGTGGTTTTCTGCGGTTTCCTCCACCAATAAAACTGACAGCCACGATATAACTGAATTATTGTTAAAAATGGCCTTAAACACCATAACTCCAACCCTAAGTCAAAATCCACAGAAACGGGATAAATCGACGATCTGATAATACGTATTTATTGGGTCTTCCATATATTCATTGTAAAATACATAATAAATATTAAACATTATAATTAAGAAAAAAATGACATGGTATCTATGTATTAGCTTCTATAAAACACAAGGATGAACACGTGACCATGGCGATGTACGTGCAAAAAGTATTCGGTCACTAAAATATTTTTGAATGTCAAAGACACAGTACAGTGAGAGTACCTTTGAGAAGACAAATAATTTAAGTTCGTGTTTAAATCGTTTAAAAATATTTAAAATCAACCACAGAAAATTATTTATATTCTCACTTTTATCGGACAAGAATTTTTAGATTATTTTCGAAAAAAAATGTGAATTTTAATATTGTTATACAGTAAAGAAAACTAACAGTGACCAAATCTTTCAACAAAAGATTGACACGTGATCGTGTCGAGGTGTACTTGTTACAATCCAATTTTGTGATAAAGTTTATCACTGACATACGGAAGATATCATTGTACTTCACCAACTGATTGTCACGAGTTAATTGAAATACTGTAAAATCGGCGTTTCCAGTCTACTGACAAATTTACGTCAAATGTTGATATTGAAAATAATGGTACGGAATAACAATATCAAATTAACTGGGAAACTATGTATCACCGATGTTCAATAACAGAGCACAGTTTTAGTTTTATAAACTGCTGTTGATTTAAAGAATCCTAATTTTCAAAATAATTACCATCTTATGACAAATATTTCAGTTTGCTCCTAGACGAAATTAAAAACAAGAAAAGAAAACAAGAGTGAGGGGTAAAGGGTGGATGTTGGGATCCCCTTAACAGGCTTAGCCACGCCACCTTTTGGGCCTGTCTCAAGAAAGAACTTGGATTTTCATCGTCACGAGTCTTTGTTTGTGTTGAATGATTTGAGGTGGGAGGTGGTTGTTTGTTAATCTTAGTGGTATTGCTAACTATATCTGTTTGAACTTTCTTCTCATAATCCCGAGAAACTACAATCGCTAACCTTCTAGGAATGACAACTGAAGGTTCCAATGATCAGAAATGTATTATCATTAGTGTGATAATTCTATCATGTTTTTTTTTATTCTGCAAAGCTACAATTTCACTGAATTAATACGTACAACAATTAGTTATTAACTAGACTATAATGTTAGAATACTCCTGCTAAAATGTATAAAACATAACAATGCTCGTACAATATAAGTGAATGACATAATTAGGAAAATTCCCGTATATTTGATAAAATTCCATTAATCAGACCATTTGAAAAACACTATATTTTCTTCCTTTGTTCGTTCTACCTTCTTTTGTTTGACAGGGATTTGTATTTTATTTGTTATTTGTATTTGTATTTTTTTTTACGTATGCTGGTATCCCACACGATTTTCATATCAGATGATCAGTACAATGTAGCACACGACGGGTTCCTCTAGGAGAGCAGGAACTGCTAACCCTTCCGGGGCACCTGAGTTTACCCCTGTTTATGGCGGTGTTAATGTTGCTTCCCCTTTAGTCTACAGTGTAGTATTTTATTAACCACTGTATATTTTTTTTTCGTATTTTTATTTCTTTTTGCCGTTGTATTGTCTGTCCGTCTTCTGGTTTACAGCTTCTAATTACCTCTTTTGTATTTGCAGACTCTTGTTTCTCTTGACTTTCGTATTATCTTGTTCCTAACCAAGACTGTTGTTTGTTTATACATAAACGTTGATGCTTTATACACAATGTTATACTAAAGAAATTAAGAATGCTGTATCCACAGAATGCTATTGCTTAAATAGAAGATTATGTTTTTTTTTTATCTTTGTCTATATAAAGTTTTGCCGTTTGGAATAATATTAAGACACTGGAAGTGTTGATAGATACATTATTTAAACTAATTTAATATGAACACATTTTGTGTCTTTTGCGTCTAGTATTATGCGAAAAGTTGTAATGAGAATCTGTAAATAGAAGAATGACAGACACAATGGCTAAAATAAGGAGGACAAAAAGACAAACAATGATCTGCTAAACACAATACAGAAAAGTAAAGATTGAGAAAGACGAACCCCATGAACAACTAGGGATAAACTTAAAGACGAACCCCATGAACAACTAGGGATAAACTTAAAGACGAACCCCATGAACAACTAGGGATAAACT
>MJUT01059187.1:299708-319321 GCA_002080005.1 Gigantidas platifrons
GAACAACTAGGGATAAACTCAAAGACGAATCCCACGAACAACTAGGGATAAACTCAAAGACGAATCCCACGAACAACTAGGGATAAACTTAAAGACGAATCCCACAAACAACTAGGGATAAACCCAAAGACGAATCCCACGAACAACTAGGGATAAACTCAAAGACGAACCACATGAACAACTAGGGATAAACTCAAAGACGAATCCCATGAACTACTGGGGATAAACTCAAAGACGAACCCCATGAACAACTATGGATAAACTCAAAGATGAACCCCATGAACAACTAGGGATAAACTCGAAGACGAATCCCACGAACAACTAGGGATAAACTCAAAGACGAACCCCATGAACTACTGGGGATAAACTCAGGTGCTCCTGCAGGGTAAGCAGTTCATGCTCCACTAGTGCTAGGACCTAGTTTTCCATCAATTGTGGTCAATCTGCGTTTATTAGTGTCATTAGAGTGTGCATTGAATAGTAGATATTGTTAATGCATTTAGAGATTGGTTACAAATCCCAATATCTCTTAAATATCATGTCTATCTAATAACTTTATGTACAACAATAACCATGGAAGAATAAACGACTCAATTTTACTCATTATAGAAATATTATAAGCTAGGAATAATAACTCACCGTTTTTTAGAATATAATCGAGATATTCAGAAAATGTTGTCGAGTTACCAACTAGCATTCCAATAACTGCATAGTGATGATACAATGAAGTAAATACATCTTTAGGATTCCGTTGAATGATGACAATTTTACAGTTTTTATCGACCATTTTCTTTGGAAGACACATAGGTGTGAAATGAGTATTAAATACTCTTGGTCTCTGTATATCCTTGTAATCCTCTGGTAGGTGGAATTCCATCATAGTTGATTCTTTAGCCTTTGAGCTGTATTCAGCTTTCCCCTTAATTAACATCTGACACATTTCCCACAACCAATGAGTCCCTAATAAGTAATAAAAACATTGATATCTTATTTAATTAATATTTATGTCAGATGATGTTCGTGTCGCTTAAGGGGTCCGGGTGGCTCAATAAGTTAGGTCGTTGGATTTAACAGCTCATACAGATCTATCACCAATACGGCATGGGTTCGCGCCCAGCTTTGTAAATTACAAAAAGGGTGCATTCGACTCGCAGCCGCACGTGATAAAGTTGACCAGTTGCTTGCCTATGGTCAGTGGTTCTCTCCGGGTACTCCGGCTTCCTCCACCACTAAAATTGGTCGCCATGATATAGCTGAAATATTGTTGAAAGTGACGTTAAAACACCAAAAAATCAAATCAAATCAAATCGTGTAGCTTAACAGTAACACCACGGGTGTCATTAGTGGAACAGGTGTAGGATTAAATAGTGTCCGCCGTGAAATATTGTCCTCTGTTACAATTGTTTTCTATGATAAAGTCCGAGGACAGAATAAAGCGCAGAGGCGACTTCTTTTGGTCTGTTGGATATTTTTCATTTGAAAAAGATACAATCGGATACATTTTCACAGGACAATATCATTGCTTACACCGATACTGCTAACTCTTCCGAAATACACCCAGTTTTAAGTGGAGTTCGCGTTGCTCAATCTTTAGTTTTCTGTGTAGTGTTTTATAGATCTTTTTGTTGTTTTTTTTCTTTTTGATCATTGCATTGTCTGTACTTTTTCGATTGACGGCTTTTGATTATCACTTGCTACCTTCAAACGTTTCAGACCTTACATTAAAGAGTAACAGAACGTGTGTCTAATAAGAGGCAGGAATCGCATACCCTTCGCAAGCTCCTAGGTTCAAACCCAGTTTTGGGTGGAGTCAGTGTTGCTCATCTTTTTAGTTTTCTGTCTTGTGTTTTGTTTTTGTTTGTCCTCGTCCTGTATCTTGTTTACCCATTGTTGCCAGTGTCTCTGGATTGTCCTTCTTTTTTTTTTTCCTTTCGGTTTCTTCTAACTTTGATTTTTATCTACAAGAACATAAATGTCATAAAGTCTGGGAAAAAGGTGTTCGTTATTTATACATTATGCTTCAGCATTGTACTGTAAAAAACATCAAAGAGAATAGGCAATTTCATTTACTCACCACATTTAGGATAGGCACGTATGTTTCACGAGGATTAAATATATTGTGTATAACGTTCAAGATTCTTTACAGCAACGCCACCCATCCAGTTATATGAGAGAAATAGCATTTTACTCACATGTAAAAACACTTGCATGCCCGGATTGTTTCAACAAGAAGGAGGCTTTAAGCTGATAAAAATAGTTTAATTCCGCCACGCTTTAATGAAGTGTTTGTACCAAGACTGAAAAAAGACCAGTCATTTATATATAAAATGTATACAATCCCATGTGTGAGGGGTGTCGACTTTGTTTCTATAATTTTTCGAACTGCTCTGACAGTGTGGTATTTTTTTGTTTTTCATTTTCACTTTATGTGTATACATGTATGTCATAGTCAAAATCGTTTGGTGTGTTATTGTATTTACTAACCACATTTAGGATATGCACATATGAATATGTCATCGTCAAAGACATCCATGTTTTGAGTTTGTGGTATAATGATCCTAGGATCAGGAAACATTGACGTCTTTCTGTTTATTATTGGAACATCATATTCATCTTTAACCAACATTTCAGCTTTTTCGTTTCCCGGAAAGGTAACACTCACTATCTCATCTTCGTCTGTGATAGGAGCTGTAATAACAAATAATACGTACTATAAAAATGTAAGCAAAAAAAATATATATTGTGATAAACGATTATGTTCCTTCCGAAAATACTTATTCCTTTGTCGTGATCACAAACCAGTCCGTTCCTCATTCGTGAAGTATCACCGGGTCTGTAACAAGAGTAACATGGTGGGTCCCACTAGTGGAGCAGGACTTGCTTATCCTTCCGGAGCACCTGAGTTCACCCTCGTTTTTTAATGGGATTCGTGTTGCCCAATCATGTCTGTGTAGTGGTTTGTGGATCAATACTTTTCTGTTTGTTTTTTTTTTCTTTTGGCCATCGTGTTGATAGTTCTTCGATGTATGGCGTTTTTATATCTTCAAACTCTTTTTGGCATATGTAATAAATATAAGTAATAAATAACTTTTCTCTACAATTAATTTATTAATTATACAATCTCTAAAAAAAAAAGGGGGACCAACGAATTGCAAGCTCATCGCACGTAACACTGAAACTAACCAAACGTGCGACTCCTATTCCATACCAGGACAAAAAGCTACCCCAATGGACGATTGATTCAGAAAACTAAGCAAACGGACGAAACCCACATCATGTCTGGATACAAAAGTAATCCAATGGACGATTGACACTGACACTAACCAGGAGGGCGACTCGTACATAATATCAGTACAAAAAAGTAGTTCAATGGATGCCTAATGCTGACACATTTCGCATGGGTGATTACCATACCATGTGCTCAAAACAAAGGTGGTCGTCATCAAATAGAAAGATGGAAAACACAGCGCTGAATTGTAATGGAAGCCAAAAAATAAAACACATGAAAACAATAATTTCAGTAATATCACATGAAAGAACAAGACGACCCCAAATGGATGGATTTTAAACACCAGACAAGATCCTGTGTGATATTAAGGTCGAGGAACAGTGGGTCCAGGTTAGACAAGATCCTGTGTGATATTAAGGTCCAGGAACTGTGGGTCCAGGTTAGACAAGATCCTGTGTGATATTAAGGTCCAGGAACAGTGGGTCCAGGTTAGACAATATCCTGTGTGATATTAAGGTCCAGGAACAGTGGGTCCAGGTTAGACAAGATCCTGTGTGATATTAAGGTCCAGGAACAGTGGGTCCAGGTTAGACAAATACACAAAATGTAGTTATGGATATATCGTTTACTCTTACCATATGTTATTCTTTCATCTCGAGACGACGTGTCCATTGCATCAAAAAACGAAAGTTAATATACAAAGTCAATTCTCGCTACCTTTAAATCTGTTTACTTGTCTAGTTCACCTGTTTGAGTAAGACAGCGTTCAACATTTTAACCTTTGTTAGATAAGACCTATTTATACATGTCTATCCCCCACTCCATCAAGTGAATGTGTATTTGGAGATATAAGATATCAGACACACGGTGTTTTCATATTGTGTGATTTAGTGTGTTTATGTATCCAAACGCAAAACTAATTAATGACTGCTATAGAGTGTAATGTTGTAGTGATATCTATAATAGTTATACTTCTTATTATAGATTAGATTATACTTTTTTTATCGTTTTGAAAGAGTCACATGTACATATGATAATATTTTTAAATGACTTCATCGTCTGTATTAAAAATAAATCTTGTCAATATTTTATTAATTTTGTACGGTGGCTGATTAAGGCCATGCGAGATTTTTTTTTTCATTTTGTTACCTCAATATAATATCTTGTTCCCACAATTTATTATTTTGTTTCCAAAAGAAAGATATTTTGTTCCCACAACATTATTATATTGTTCCCTCGATATATTATTTCGTTCCCATTACATATCATATTGTTCCCTCAATATATTATTATTAATACTAATCAATTATCCCCCTGAACAGAGGCCACCCATCTTATAAGGCCATTTTTCAAATGCCCTGAGATAGTAAAATACTAATTAGTTCAAGAGAGGCAACCCATGTTATAAGGTCAGATTTCAAATGCACTGAGATAGTCAAATTCTAATTAATTATCCCCCTTAAAAGAGAGGCCACCCATGGTATAAGCCAGATGGGTGCATTTGAAATCTGGCCTCATAAGATGGGTGGCCTGTCTTGTAAGGGGGATAATTAATTAGTATTTGACTATCTCAGTGCATTTTCCATTCATATATAGCAACATTCCAGTAACACATTCATATGGAGCTACATGTATATATCTATATATATCTCAGTCGATATGATATTCCAGAGCTTGTTGTTCCTATAATGATTTCCCTGATAGATAGTTGCTGCTAACGAGGAAGCTACCAAATCAATAGTTCTTGGTGGATCAGTAGAGGTCATCACTGCGAACGCTTAGCAGTAGCCATCTCAACTTATCAAAACCGTTACGGAATAACTGTGTCAGAAATGACCTTTTCAGTCATGCGTGACGTATCATTGGGTTTTTAACTAGATTAACCGAAAGGGTGCAGGAATTGCCTACCCTTCCGGAGCACCGGAGTACATCTTTAGTTTTGAATGTAGTGTTTTGTCGAACATAGTTTGTCTTTATTGACCTTTTTGTTTTGGCCATTGTATTGTGTATTCGTCCTCGAAGTACGGCTCCTGATTAACCCGTTACTGTATCTTGTAACGTTTCGTATTTGCTGAACAATTTGTAGTTACTGCACTATTAATGTAAAATGCATAGAGTAAGGTGCATTTTGTAAATAGAGGTACTTCGGGGTTAACAATCAAATACCTTTGAACAAATTGGAAGGCACCTTTATATAATTGACAATAAATAGACAACAGGATCAGACAAAATGTTATCAACTAAGACCATTTTAAGTAAATAAATAAATATATAAACAGTATCGAGTTATAAATATTAATTCTGGAAATGCTGATAGTATTTGACGAATGGAATGTTATCCTTTACTTTTCCAAAGACAAAACGAATGAAAGGGTCAAAAATGGAGAGAGAGGGAACAAATCGTCTAAGGCATAAACATTGAATAAAACTAAAATTATCAATCAACGTACAATAAAATATGACTAACGATTTACAACGACCATTTCAAGGTCAATAAATTTATCTTTCAACGAAGGATAAAAAACCCAGTTTACATGAATTTATGATAAATTTAATCCCCTGATTTCCCCTCCCCAAAAATCAACGCAATGTATTATCTTACCAATATGAGAGGGGGGTTCAGCTGGTACATCGGTACGGGGCCCGGAAAGCCAATAATGGGTTGTGAATCTCTGAAGAGCCCCATAGCCTTAGTCAGATTACATGTATTTATTTTGATTTTTTTTTTGTAATTTCAACTCAAATCCTCAATTTTGAAAGAATTCTAGAGCATTCTGTCCCCGGGGTCTCAAAGCAGTCTTGTTCCGCCTTGCAAAATTTCTCTTGGAGGCCCTACCAATATATAATACACATAGTAGACTAAAACCTCCATACACGTTGTCAGTCAAAGCTAAGAGCTCATTCTTGACCTCTATGAAATATTTATGATATATATTAGTATGCTTCAATATTCACACTAAATAGTTCGTTCATATATATTCAGGATTATGTAGATCTTAACGTGCCTTTGAATTTGTACTATACAACATACTTTTTTTTATGTTTAACACTAATAATACTTAGAGGTGTACAACATTATGTGACCAAGTTTGTCAGTGACTTGCGACATGTTAGTGGTTTTCTCCTGGTACTCCGGTTTCTTCCACCAATAAAACTAACAGCCACGATATAACTGAAAATTTTTTGAAAGAGGTGTCAAACACCCTAACCCTAACACTAAAGTTTTATACATAGTTTGTTATATGTTCTACACATATTTAATCTATACTTGCTGGACATATGAAAGTGCTTAATCCTAAGCAAAAAAGTGATTGCCATTTACTTTTTTTTTATCCGACCCGTATTATTATTTTGCAAAATATGTCCTCTGACTTTGAGTAATTTTGCAATCTGCTTTCGGTTCTCTAGCAAATGAGCAATGAAGAGCATTGTTTTGGCAGGAAATGTCTACCCGTCGAAACGCAACAAATAGCAATTTCATAGTATTTGATTTCACCTGACCGGAGTTCGAACCCACGACCTACCGCACTCGAGGCGACCGACACTCTACCATTACACCACCGATGTGCGATATATTTGGTATAGGCCAGAATCCACTAAACATGTCAAACAGGATGTACCGTAGACGTCAGAATCCACTAAACATGTCAAACAGGATGTACCGTAGACGAAAGTAATACTTAATGAAACAAAACAATACATCCATTTACATTTGTGTTATGGTGTTTAACGCCACTTTCAACAATATTTCAGTTATATCGTGGAGGTTAGTTTTATTAGTGGAGGAAACTCTTGGACCCGAAGAAAACCATGGACCTGTCGCAAGTCACTGACAAACTTTATCACATAATGTTATATCCGGTACACCTTGCCATGAATGGGATTCGAATTCACAATTTTAGTGGTGATAGGCACTGATTGCACAGGTAGTTGTAAATCCAACTACCATATTGGTGTTAGGTATTGAATTGATCTAATTGAAAGTGTACCTTGATCTGAGTAGAAAATCAGATAGAAAAGAAATAAGAACCAAAATCAATGTCAATGAAATTTATTGCGAAACTGTCATAATCCAGAAGTGGTCATGACGAATGGACAGTAGAAGCGAATGTCACGGTTACAAAATGGCACAAATGTGAAGTTAATGTAAGTTTAAAATTATATAAACTGCTATGGTTTCCACCTATGTATTTGATTTGATGGAATATGGCCATTATTGTGCTGACACAAATGGCAATGTTCTTAATTATTTCAATATATGTTGTTAATGGCGATTGGATTTTGTGTCATTTTTACTGTCAAGTGAAAATGAATTAATTCATGTTTCACCCATCTCTAAATTTATCTATTTTTTTAAATATTTTTTATATATATTTGTACCATCTTGTCATGTCCATTAATGTGTATGCTATTAATTCTGATATTTGTTCTATATACCATGTTACTTGGTTTTTAAAGAAATAAAGAATCTGAATCTCAAATCTATTTATTCATATTTATGTAAGTCTTCTTTGTTCGTGTATTTCTTTATGAAATCATCAAATTGTTCACTCTCTGCAACAGTAAAATGGTTCTTCCAGTCACCAATCACTCCTACAAAATTGTAATTATTAATTTATTACATAAGTATGTATTATTACACAAGTATGTATTATTAAGGAAACTAAACAGGTGTTTCAGACAGGCCATTTGAATTTGCCATCATTTCCTCTTACTACAATATGTATATACAGTTAAACCTGACAATGCGGTCACCTCAACTAAACAGTCCCCTGTATGTAAAGTTCACTTTGTTCTTATACTGTCATGGACAATTTCTTATGAATTAAACCTCTTTTAAGAGGTCACATGTCTTAAAAAACCCGTTTTTCCTTGTCCCAAAGATGACCTCTTAATACCGGGTCGACTGAATATTACAATTCTAAAATGACCCATATTGTATGCAATATTAAAATATAGGAATGGTGCATGCAATGATCAACATGCATACAAAAAAGTAACCAGTCTAGTAAATAAACGTTAGAGAAAACCGAAGGAGCAATCACGAATGGACAATACAGAGACCCTGACAACATTGGGTATACACAAGACACAGGACAAAGACAAAAAACACAAAAAAACACACACAACACAGAAAAATAAAAAGCTGAGCAACACAGCTCGCGAAGGGCAAGGAGTTCATTCTTCTTATAATACACCCGCAATGTTACTCATATAGTGAGGTCATGTAGGACAGTCACAAAAGTCTCCATATATAACGTCATGAGAAAAGTCACAAAAATCTCCATATATAACGTCATGAGAAAAGAAAAAGGGGACGCAATTCAGAATAAAATTCAATTCGGGAACAATTTAGATGTATGCATCTCCATGCAATACCATAAGAAAGTCGTACGATTTAAACTGAAGACAGACATAATGATGCATGTTTGCAAGCTATATGATACATACCCGCACCATTTCACTAAGAAGCAGATGTTTGGCACTATGAAACTAGTTTAAACCGACACTGTTTTTAAAACGCATGTACCAAGCCCTACAGATGAGTGGTTATGTATGTATGTATGTGTATATGTATGTATGTATGTATGTATATATGTGTAAGGTGTATCGATTTTGCTCCTGTCTACTATTTTAGTGGGGTTCGTGTTACTCGATCTTTAGTTTTATGTGTATGTTTTGTAGATCGTTGTTTGTCCTTTTGTTCTTTTTCTTTTGGCCATTGTGTTGTCTGTTCTTCTTCGATATACGGATACTGATTACCTCTTTGGTATCTTCAAACTCTTCTTATGCTTTTTCTTTTGGTCATTGTGTTGTCTGTTCTTCGATATAGGGATTCTGATTACCCCTTTGGTATCTTCAAACTCTTCTGACATTGTATTTTGAAACTCTTCCAACAGTATTGTATCTTTTGTTTTTCATTTTATTCATTTTAATGCTATCTTTACTGACTATATTTGATGTTTGGTAAAACAGTCGATATTAGTTGTATTAGTATTTTTGTATTGCTGTGAAGCATGCTTGAAGAATATGTTTTTCAAATGCTGGTACTCAAATTTAACACAATACAACACCTTTCCTATAAAGAGTTGAAACCTGATGCGAGTCTAATAGTTCAACACCACTGTCTCTTCTTTTTTCTGCGTCCCTCATCTGATTGACAGTACACTTGTCCCGTATCTCTTCTAATAGTACCTCATCTCTTGGGTATCCTATGAAATCAGCTAACCTTGACAAACAGTTAATGGTATCCTGAAGAAAACATAAATAAAATCAAAATAATTAATTAAATATGACACTCTCTTAATCTAATTCCAAGCAGTGTTTAACGACGGTGTCAGCCACCGTCACTTTTATTGGAGACTCCGAAATACGTACAAAAAACATTACTGACAAACTATATCACAAAATTGTATCGAGTACACCTCATTGTCATAACGGTCAGGAGTGGAATCTAAACAGTTGAGTGGTAGGCACAGATTGGATAAAGTTGTTTCATGTTCTTCAATGTTTTAATTTAATATATATGTGATGAAATATTAAGAACGTTCACATTAAACACCATTTAGTTAATTAATCAATTAACCAAATACGTACAATGAATTAAAATGAAAACTTAGAAAAAACTAGATATAATTGTGACCGACGCGTTTCTGGAACAACCATCATCAGGTATGTTCATAGTCAAAAGATTGGAAAGTCACATAATATAAATGTCTTAGGGAGCAAGCAAACCGAATGGCTCAAACAGGATAGCCAAAATCGGTTAAGTGCCAAGGTGGCGCAGTAAGTCAGGTAGTTGGATTACCTAACAACTCATACAAGCCTATTACCAATATGGCGTGGGTTCACGCCCGACTTTGTAAATGACAAAAAAGGTGCACTCGACTGGCAAGTGATAAAGTTTACCAGTTGTTTACCCATTGTCGGTGGTTCTCTCCGGGTACTCCGGCTCCTTCCACCACTAAAACAGGTCGCCATGATATAGCCGAAATATTGCTGAAAGTGGCGTTAGAACACCCCCAAAAAATCAATTAGATCAACCATAATCGGCGAAGGTTACCTATGACTCAGGGAGGAGAAACTCAAGTTCACATACCACAATTTACTCCAAAATTATTTTAAATTGTCCTTGTATATATTTTCTTTGCTTACTGTTTTAATGTCTTCATACTGGAGAACAAGAACGGGGTGGTCTGTAGAAGCTATACACTCCGACCATACTTTGTTGTAGTAAAACAAGTTGGACTGAACTTCTCCATCTGTTCAATAAACGAATAAACAGATTTTGAAACAAAAAGGAAAAGAGCACAATGCAATAAAAGATCAAGTTATCCCAGTCTTAAGTAGGGTTAGTAATTCTCGCTCTTTCGTTTTCTGTGTAGTGTTTTATAGATTGTTGTTTGTCCTTTTGTCCTTTTTCTGATTAGCCCGTTAGAATCTTCAAACTCCTCTTATCAAATATCCATAATTGGTAAATATATAGCGACCTCCTGAGAATTTGTTGATTTGTTTGTCAATGTTAAATTGAAAAAAAAATACAACAGTTCCATAGTTGAGTCACACCAAAGCCTATCAAAATCTATTTTTAAAACATGTCGTATTAATGAGTAAAAAAATACTAAATCGATCTGAATCAGAGTGGGATAATCTAGTTGTAGACCATTGTTTCAGTGAGCATTAAAATCCAGCTAATCATGTTGCGTCATATGTAGTAGTATTCTTTTGTTCAATGATTTGAGTCGTGAGTGGGTGGATATTCCATTTATTGATATTGATGGAGTTTTTGTCCATCACTGTTTAAACTTCCACTTTCAAGAAGGTTTATTTCCATTTCATCAAAAGGTAACCTGCTCCCATTGATACTTTGTGTTATTCAATCACTCACCGAATTAAGAAAAAACATATCTTACACACATTGGATTGAAATAATATTGAATTTGCCATGAAACATGTCATTAAAAAAAAATCAACATCTAGATTATATTTAATGCATGTTTCAACGTAGTTATACAGTCAAAGCTGCCCATGTGGTCACCTCTATTAAGCAGTCATCTGTATTAAAAGGTCACATTTGTCTTGTCCTGTCATAGAAAGCTTCATATGAAGTGAACCTTTTCTTAAGAGGTCACATGTCTTACAAAGCCACTTTTTTTCTTTTCCCCAAATTTGACCTCTTAATACAGATTTGACTGTAATTGAAAATGTAATTAGTATTGTACGTACCGTTTTCCATACGATATCGAAGAAATTCGGAAAACGTGAAGGAATTCGGCATTATCTTTGTATTTTTAATATGGTGATACAGAGATGTAAGAATATCCTTTGGGTTCCGTTGCAGCATAATAATTTTACATTTCTTGTCAAACATTGCCTTTGGCATACATCTTGGAGTGAAGTGGCTGTTAAATACTCTAGGTTTCTCCAAATCAACGTACTCCTCTGGTAGATGGAATTCCATCATACACGATTCCTTTGCTTTTGAGGAGAACTCCGCTTTCCCTTTTATCAACATTTGAGTCATCTCACACACCCAGTGTGTTCCTAAAATATATCACATTGCATTGAGTGAAAAGTTGGAATAAAATACAAAATGTGCATATAATCAGCTGGTCTAATCAAATACACAAACTTTATCACATTAGGAGCTATTGGAGGAAATTATTTGTGAACAAGGAGAGAAACATCGTCAAATACGACGCAGTCATTTTGTTTGAAGGACTAGCTATGTATTCTACGCAACCAGCACACTACCATACGACGTAATCCGTAGAAAATATGCTACTTGTAGAACATGGAAGAAATTATAAGCTAAACTAACGAGTCAATTCTACTTTTATTTGCTATGCAAATGTCACGATTCTTCAAAAATTAGTAAGATATGTATGGCAACCGACGTATCTAATTTCTTTTTTACGTGATCTTATGCTCTAGTATTAATATGATAATAGGTGCTACCTAACTTCGGACGAAGTCCAATATTTGGTTTAAAAACAATATTAACTCAAATATATGGACCTATAATTTTTTTTCAAAGTAGACCGGTGGCGGATCCAGACTTTCTTAAAAGAGGGAGCAAATATGGGGGCCCAAACCCAAATTTGCCGTCGTTTTTAAAGGTTTTTCGCCAAAACGGGGACCTGCCCATTCTAGTGTTGTATAATCCGGTACTCGACGTCTCAATTTCATAGAAAATATTATTTCGGATAGGAGGAGGAAGAAATGAAACTATGTTTAATGATATTGTCAGTCCCGTGGTATATGTTTAATGGGCTAGAACACTCTGCGATTTTGAGTCATTTTTTAACATTAATAACCGGAAGTAGTTCCAGAGTTTCAACTATGCATACAATATTTTAATTAACGAGTTTATTACAAATCTATGAGTTGAAAAGAAGGTACGAAACGTCGCACTATACATTTTTACCCCGGTGCGAAACGTCCCGATCTAGGTACGAAACGACCTGATACGAAACGACCAGGTTACGAAATGTCCTGCACCCTTCCAGATTACTGCGCATCCGATTTTCTGCAGATTTAACCATGTATTGGTTTCCGGTGTGTCATTTCCGGTGCAAGGAATTTAAGGCATTAGAGATATGGAAAATATTGCTATTTCTCTACCATAGTTGGGACTTCGTATCATATAAAAAAAAATCCCGTCTGTTGTGGTAGACCCCGCCCTTTTACAATGCCATTCGCTGGTTGTGTAGCTTGTAACAAACACATAACTCTCGTAAGGACGATTTGGTCTTAACAAAGCAAAAGCTGTTTACATTTCTTTGTAGTGGGTGTTACCCCTAATATCGGTATATTACCTTTGTGTAATCGAGTTAATATCATGAATTTGATTTTTCGTTAATGCGTTTGAAAAATAAAGGTATCTTTGAGCTAAATGAATTTTATATTAAATTAACAATAATTTACCTGAATTGACATGACTCACCACATTTCGGAAATGCTAAAATAAATATATCATCGTCAAAAATCTCCATATTTTTAAGTTGTGGGATAAGGATTCTAGGATCTGGTATCAGTCCGGTCTTTAATAAGGGAATTCTGGCATCACAATCTTCTGTGATTAGTAATTCTATTTCACCAGCTCCAGGAAAATTAACAGTTATAACGTTATCTTCTTCTGTGATTGGTCCTTCAAATGAATATAAAATAATAGGGTTTGGCTTATGGTGTTTAACGCCACTTTCAACAATATTTCAGCTATATCGTGGTGGTCAGTTTTATTGGTGGAGGAAACCGGAGTACCCGGAGAAAACCACCGACTTGTCGTAAATCAATGACAAATTTTATCACATAATGTTGTATCGAGTACATCCCATCATGAACGGGGTTAAAACTCACAACTTTAGTGGTGATAGGCACTGATCGGAAAACGACCTTATTTTTAAGACCAATAAAATAAAATAAATAAATAAATAAACAGTTCTATATATGTGTAGTAGTGACCACTGGTGACCGGGATCTCATAGTAGTACGATTTCAATCTTCTTAAGCAACGAAGCTGCATGAACACCAGCAATTCTACTGCATCACGTGCCGAGGTGCACTCGATACAACTTTATCTATCTGATAGTTTGTAAGTGCTTTGCTGCAAGTCAGTGGTGCATCCCAGCTCCAATCGCATGGTATCTATATATCCAAAATAGTAAATATATAGAATTGTAGTACTCCCATCAGTGTCTATCACCACAAACGAAAATTCCGTTCTACGATAATGTGTATTCAATATATATATATTTTTTTGATTTGCTGAAGGTCGGTGGTTTTCTCCGGTACTCCATTTTCTTCCACCATTAATGCTGATCTTCACGATATAGCATAAATATGAATTGTTGTACGTGACGCACAACTTGAATGTTTGGATTATAACTAGAGAAAGTTGATCTGGTGATCACAGATACCCCCGCATTCCAAATTTTCATCCAGAAACCTTTAAAGTCCCTATCTTCTAGGAGAAAAAGGGCCATAATTCATGAACGATAAATGTCAATTTCACCATAATTTAACCTAATCTGTATTTTATGGTACATTGCATTGTGTTAAATTTTGAAAAGATTTGGTTGAGTCGTACCCTAAATACCATCCGGAAACCTAGAAAGTCCCCATTTTCTAAGAGAAAAAGGGCCATAACTTATGAACGGTAAATGTGAAATACACCATAATCAAACTGAACATGTATTTTATAGTATACAGCATTGTGTTAAAGTTTGAAAAGACTTGGTTGAGCGGTACTTTAAATATCATTCGGAAACCTAAAAAGTCCCTATTTTCTAAGAGAAAAAGGGCCATAACTCAGGAAACGGTAAATGAGAAATACACCGTAATCGAAATTAACCTGTATTTAATAGTTCACAGCATTGTGTTAAAGTTTGAAAGATTTGGTTGAGCCATACTTTAAATATCATCCGGAAATCCAAAAATTCCCTATTTTCTAAGAGGAAAAGGCTCATAACTCAGAAACGGTAAATGTGAAATACACCGTAATCGAACTTAACCTGTATTTAATGGTCAAGAGCATTGTGTTAAAGTTTGAAAAGATTTTTTGAGCCATACTTTAAATATCATCCGGAAACCTAAAAAGTCCCTATTTTCTAAGAGGAAAATGGCCATAACTCAGGAACAGTAAATGTGAAATACACCGTAATCGAACTTAACCTGTATTTAATGGCCCACAGCATTGTGTGTAAGTTTGAAAATATTTGGTCGAGCCATACTTTAAATATCATCCGGAAACCTAAAAAGTCCCTATTTTCTAAGAGGAAAAGGGCCATAACTCAGGAACAGTAAATGTGAAATACACCGTAATCGAACTTAACCTGTATTTAATGGCCTACAGCATTGTGTGAAAGTTTGAAAAGATTTGGTCGAGCCATACTTTAAATATCATCCGGAAACCTAAAAAGTTCCTATTTTCTAAGAGAAAAAGGGCCATAACTCAGGAACGGTAAATGTGAAATACACCGTAATCGAACTTAACCTGTATTTAATGGTCCACAGAATTGTTATAAAGTTTGCAAAGATTTGGTTGAGCGGTACTTTAATTATTATCCGGATACCAAAAGTGTGACGGACGGACGGACATGAGGATCCCTATATACCCCCGACTCTCGTCGAGCGGGGGTATAATAAAATTAGTGCGCATGACGCGTTTCTGGAATAACCTTCATCAGGTACGCTCAAAATCGCGAGATTGGAAAGCCATATAATTTAGAAGTGCTTGGAAGCAATACAATGAAAGGGCCTAATCAGGAAAGCTAAAATCCTCTAAGGTCTCGCCTACACCCGAGGGACGAGAACATAACATGTGAATGGTGAGCGAGTGCTTGGGCGAAAAATATATTTTGTTTTCCATGTATTGACTGATGAGAAAAAGTTCCTTTATTTATTTCAATGTGAAGAATATGATATTGTAGAAATTATTGTGAGGGGAGTAAACAAAATGTATAATAGGAGAAATGAGTTGATTGAAAAATAATTTTTGTTTTTGTTTTCAGATTTCTGTAAAAGATATTCTGGGTATTGTTTAAAAATGTTGGCAATTCATTGCACAATGTGATGGTTTCATGAAAATATAGATCACTATTATATGTTATACTTTGATTGATATTTAAATTATATTTAAAATGTACCACCTCCTAATTCTAAATGTCATTAGAGAGTTATGTGTTTCAAACATGTATATGTAGTTTGACTGTAGTTAATAGTTTCTTTGTTTTGTTTTGTATTTAATGTGTTGTCTTGGTATCAATCCTTTGTATGTGGATTTTAGACCAATATAAATTCTGATTCTGATTCTGATTCTGATTCGGATTCTGAATAATTATGCGTCATCATTCTCGTCCTGAATATATGACAAAATATCGTTCACATGACATTAACCAACATTCCACCCCTATTTGAATTTTTAATATTTAATTCATTATTGTATGCAGATTTTAAAAAAAAAGACTTACCAAATTTGTATTTTCCCTTCTTTGAATTTTCCATATTTCCACATAGAAACTATGAACTTAATTTTGAGAACGATTTAAATTGTGTGAATGACCGAGTTTTTGAACTATGATAACGCACAGTCTTACATCATATCATTCTGATAACTAAATAAATATATATATTCATGTATGTATATATAAAACACTAAACGGAGTCAGGGGTCGTCTCGTCCTACCTATATATGGAGTATAAATGGGTAAGAAAGTGTATCGAGCATAACACATACACTAAGAGAAGTCTGAAACGCCCCTAGCCTGCAGATGAGTGGCCCTCGTTACTTTCGTCTATAAAATGTGAAAAAAATCTCAAAACAGTGATGATCGTGAATTTAATTAATATCACCAAAACAAAATACTACCTCTCAGTTCATACCACTTAACACACAAAAAAGTTCAGTGGCTTGTGATAGGCAGAAAAATATGGAGAGTTTAACTGGTTAGTGAGATTTCAACCCTCCTCTGATAATTGGATCTTGAACGACATTACAAACCTGCACTGATTCGCTGCCACTCAACAAAACCACAACAGGGTCTGTGAATGCTCGAATAGTTACCATTGGAGATATCACTGGGGTTACAAGATGATGAACAGCAATACAAGCGATGTTCATCTACTCTCGTTTTTCCTGTGTTTCAAAATCTATGTTCCTTTACAATGTATCATTGCTTGTTAAAAGTAATCACGAACACATTAAAAGAAATCATGAACACAATAAATGTTGCTGTTTGTTTGTTTGATGGTGTTTAACGCCACTTTCAACAATATTTCGGTTATATCGTGGCGGCCAGTTTTATTGGAGGACACGGAGAACACCACCGACCTGTCGCAAGTCAATGACAAACTTTATCACATAATGTTGTACTCCCCGCCCTGATCGAGATTTGAACTCACAGCATCAGTGGTGATAGGCACTGATTGCATAGGTAGTTGTACATCCAACTACCATACGATCACGGCCATGACGACCCCCCCCCACAATAAAAGTACCCATGAACACATTAAAAGTGATCACCAACACATTAAAAGTAATCAAGAACACATTAATATGTTATTTACTTTTAGAAATTTACCATATACTTCTCAAACAATATACATGTATTCTGTTTTGAAGCAAAAATAATAAAAATGAAAATGCTATCAATAGAATGGGGGAAAAACCACCACACATATACCTATGAATTTCAATGCTTCATCTTCCATGGGTAAGTATTGCATCTTTGATGTTTATGTACATATTGTACTGCTACCATTGAAAATGCACATTCATATTATGTCCTTCTATTTTCACCATCAATATCTTTGAAATTTAACAATATTGAAAATAAAAAAGGTTATACAGTAACAGTCCAAAATATAATAAACTATAATAACACGAATCACTCCTCTAGCAAACATCAAAAGCTTAAACACAGATATGACAACGATAAAAAGTGATTAAATCTGGATCATTGCGTCTAGACAAGCATAGAAGGTGGCGGGTTTAAATTGGCTCAGTGGATCACAGTTATATCAACGTTATATCTTGATTCCACTGCCCAAACAAGATTTAATAAACAGCAAACCACTTTACAGATTGACGGCAACTAAAAAACAAGTCACTCTAGCAGAGGTAATAGCTACATAAATCACATAGGTCATGGTAGCACAAATCACGATAACATAGGTCATGGTAGCACAAATCACGGTAACATAGGTCATGGTAGCACAAATCACGGTAACATAGGTCATGATAGCACAAATCACGGTAACATAGGTCATGGTAGCACAAATCACGGTAGCATAGGTCATGGTAGCACAAATCACGGTAGCATAAGTCACGATAGTATAAACGTGGTAAAAATTTAAAATCAATATAAAAAGACAAACACGTGGGCAAAAAAAGAAGAAAAATAAAAAGGAACAAAGACAACTGATAAGCACGTTGAACAAACACAGAAAACTACAAATGAACGACACGGGTCCATCAAAAACCGGGGATGAACTCGTGTGCTTCGGAAAGGTAATCTGTTCCTGCTTCACATGTTGCACACACCATGTTACTGAGATCAACGGTCAAAATACAATAAATCTCGTGATAAAGCGCGGGTGGTCTTCATGAGAAAATGTATGGAAACAGTCTATTCACCCTACTTGCAAATATTTGGTTGATTGATTGATTGATTGATCTTTGGTGTTTTAACGCCACTTTCAACAATATTTCAGCTATATCATGGCGACCAGTTTTAGTGGCGGAAGAAGCCGGAGCATCCAGAGAGAACCACCGACCATGGACAAGCAACTGGTAAACTTTATTACTTGCGGCTGCGAGTCGAGTGCACCCTTTTTTGTAATTTACAAAGCCGGGCGCGAACCCACGTCGTATTGCTGATAAGCTTGTATGAGTTGTTAGATCCAATGACCTAACTCATTGAGCCACCCCCCAATATTCGGAGTCTACTCAAAGGTCATATCAAAAAGGTAATAACGATGAGTAACATTATTTTCGTTGAATTATAATCGGGATAATTTGTTTTACGTAAAAATAATAAACAAACTATGGACTCCATAAAGTATTTCCAATGTATATTTTGATTTTTTTTTATTGATAGCCTTTTCTTACTTTTCATTTTCTTTTTCAAACATACAGTTTATTTGAGAAATAAATGACAAATCGATGAGAGTAAATATGATTTTTGTGTGTGCATGGAACATGAATGGAAATGAATTTGAAACTCATGAAAAAATTAAATCTCTAGAACAGCAATCTAGTTGCTATTCTTCATCCCAGGTAACGTCACAATGTTATATTTTAAATGATGAACACACATATCTAAGAGTGAGTGTCCTTGGCTAGCATGCCATTCTACCCTGACTCCTTCCTATTTATCTTTCCATGTGACATAATATGATACTGTAGGTAGGTTATCATAGCTTAACTTAGATATTCAAATTATTTATAACGTTCTAAATATTTACATCAGACTGTGATACATTTTTATTCTGTTTGAAAATATGGAAAAAAATCAACAATAGAAAAATACAAATTCTGTGACCTTTTATTTTATGCATAATATATAGACGTCTGAAAATTTACCCAACGGTGTTAGAATTATATCTTTGAGCTGACGCTAATATATCCTGGTGTTGCCGGTTCTCGATAGCGTAAGAAACATTTCCCCCGTGTGTTCCCTAGAAACAATAAATTTTTACAAAATTGTTTTTGTTTGTTAGTCAAAACTAGTTCTTTATTTCTACCAAACCTAAAAGTTCTACTCCTAGAAGTTACGAAGAAAACATGATTTTTGTGTATGACCTTATTTCTGACACTTTGTGTATCACGACACCAGTTCTCGATAAGTGTGTAAAATGATGAAAAATCAATTATGGAGCGCAT
>MJUT01059187.1:337506-349910 GCA_002080005.1 Gigantidas platifrons
TAAATATATATTATTAATTGTTGCTGTTCTGCATGTAGATGATAATATTCTGCTACTGGTTTGCTCTTTTTATTTGCATATAGCTTTTAAATATATATTATTAATTGTTGCTGTTCTGCATGTAGATGATAATATTCTGCTACTGGTTTGCTCTTTTTATTTGCATATAGCTTTTAGATATATATTGCTTTGTTTTAGGGCTTGTCAATTTTTTATCCAAACATGCTTAATTTTCTGCTTTATTATGTCATGCTGCATGTAGATGCCGGTGGCGACCCAGCGAGGCATTGTCACCTGGGCCCCGGCCGGCATCTACATTGTATATACAGTATTTGATTTTATTTGCTTCGCATGTTTTATCATTGATGTGTATATTTTTATGCTGTATGCTGTTTTCTTGTTTTAATATTGATGTATTCTGTTTTTATATTCGGTAAAAAGCTCTGTAGAGCTTATGTTATTATGTTATATACATGCCGAATCAAAATAAAGTTTTCTTATCTTATCTTAATAGCGTAAACACCGGAAGTCGCCTGCCAATTTGGTCAGACGTCAAGACACGAAAAAGACGGAACGTGGTCGGAATTGACATGATTCGAAACAACCGAATTACGTCATGTATTTCCTGGGGTACTGCCCACGGTACTACCATGACATGACGGCCTATGAATTTGACCCTAAAATCGATGTATTTTGAAATTTAACTCATAATTTTTTTGATTATAAATCGTAAAAATGTAATTATAAGTATTCAATATTGATTTTTGTAGTTTCATAGGGTTCCAAAAAATTGCTACGGTCAACGCTTTTACACGCCAATAAAACTACAAAAATCGGTACTCAATTCTTATAAAATCTCTGCCAAACTCTAACAAGAAAATAATTGATAGGTATAATACACAAGTTACATGGTGTAAATCTATAACATAATATTGGCCTCACGCCCCCTCTATTCTATAATCATCACTTATATACATGTAGCAATTGTTGACTTGTCTACACACATGTCACAATTCATTTCCAATATAGTGTTATATTCACATATTTGTTTGGATAGCATAAGTGTTATTCTTTTTTATCGTCCTTATCGATACTTTATTACAAAAATAAAAACAGAATCAATTGAATAAGTACATGTTTATGTAATTGCAGGTGAGGATAATCATACACAAAAACATCTAGATGATGACGACGCATTAGACTTGGTCACCAGGTAAATAATTCTTTACATTTGCAAAAGTATAAAAGGAGATGTGATGTAAATATCAAAGGGACAAAGTCATAAAAAATATCATAGAAATATGAAGTTATCTCTGTCTCGTAAAGTACCTGAAAATACATACATGTGGCTGTTTTTGCTAATATCCCATACCACAGTGTCACAACAGAGGGTGATTCGCATGCTTAAAAATGTTGTGCATGTGAACTTAAATATTCTATTGTGCTTTAAATATCCTCACATATTACCATTTTGCTAATGTATAAAGTTAATCATTTCAATTTATCCAGGTGTTTTAAGTGACTCGGATGAACCTTCCACCTCCAGAACAGCAATGAGGAAACGAAAGTCTAGATCCCCTGAGAGGCAACAATAATCAATTGCAAAGAAGAAGAAAGAGGAAAAGAAAGACAAGAAAAGGAAAAGGCGCAACAAAGAAGTTGAGAGAGAAAATATGTTGATGTACAACCAGTTGTTGAAGGCCATGTTACCAAAACTGAAAAAAAATCTTTAGTTCGGACTCCAGTACCGATTCAAATTAAAAACTTTCACACAATTGTATGTCTTTCATTTATATAGAATAACATACATTTGCTTGCATTACACATTGAAGGCAAAAGGTACCCTAAAATATTCAAAAGCTACATACTTATAGGTACGCACAAAATCATAAATTATTGCTAGTTTGCGATCTTTGCAATATATAGATTATAAAACAATGTTGTCTTGTATACATTAAGTCTAATATTGTCTATATTCATGTTCAAATATAAAGGTTCCCCACAAACATATCATGTATATATTGCTTGTTTTCAGGTTTACCCCTTCACAGACAAATCTTAAAACCACATTGCAGAGTAATTTTGTATTCTATTATTCAATACAAAAAATAAAATATTCTGGTTCAACTACATATTCTACTTACCTTTTATACATAAACAACATGCATTGCAAAGAGTGCAAAAAGTTAGCTGGATAGCTGAACCAGTCAATCTAGTGCTTTTAATAATAATAAAACAAACAAAGAGCAATGAAAAACATTTCTTATTCTTCATGGGATGGTTTCGGTTTCGGTTTCGGATTCGGTTTCGACGATGAATAGTAAAAATGTCTAATACAAGCTTTCGAACGATACCAAATTTAGCCGTGTGTTAGATAGGTGCATTAAAATCCTTAACTAGACGCCTTTTTTCAAAAAGTCACTCTACTACTATAAAAAGTGCTTGCAGTAGTCCAAATATATTGATTATGACTAAATTTCTAAATATAGCCAAAATATTCACAAGGAAGATGATAAATTCACTATAAATACTATAATGACGTACCTTACTACTTCCTGCGTAGTTAATTGAACGGTCATATTTGAAGGAACCACATTAGAGGAACAAAGTATGTATATTTAAAAAGTTTGTATTGAACCAGATAATTATAAAATTTGTTTTATAATTCCCACTTGTTTAATAAAACCCTGACTGAACGTCATGTTGATGTTTGTAATTTCTTTAAATTATATTCGTACTGTTTTTGATAATATGCGTTGTATAAAGTGGTCACAGTAATAATACACGTGATAGTTATGTAGTCCTATTTATAGTAACTTAGATAATATACATGGTAGATATAATATAGGGGGTAAATGTATAAGGGAACATCGTTTAACTTTTAATGTTGAACGGGGGCTATGCGTTTTTCTGAGAAAAAAAAATATATCTGCCGCCAAATTTTAAAGAAAAACTAATATTACATGAAAGATGAAAAAAGAACAATAATATTAATATAATCAGATTCAAAACGAATATCAGGTAAAATTTGAGAGAATAAGATTTAATTTGATTTTTGTTTCGTAAGGATATTTTTTTGACAAGGAGGACATAATCCCCACCTAAAGTTAAATGGTATATTTATACCTAATGCTTCATATGTTCTAAGCTCTGATTGGTGAATACGTGGTTTGACACCTACACAATATCCTATAGAAAGTGCTTGCAGTAGTCCAAATATATTGATCATGACTAATTTTATAAATATAGCCAGGGAATTCACAAGGAAGTTGATAATCCCCTGTATTGAAATTTGTGCGTCAATTATTTACTATGACGACGTAGCCTACTTATTATTGAAATGCAATTAGTTGAACGGCCATATTTGAAGGAACCGCATTACAGGAACAAGGTATGTATATTGAAAAAAGTTTGTATTGAACCAGACAATTATAAAATTTGTTTTATGAATAGTTTGAAGATACCAAAGGGGCAATCAGAATCGGTATATCGAAGATGAAAAGACAACACAATGGCCAAAGGAAAAAGTACAAGAGGACAAACAACGATCTACAAAACATACATATAAAACTAAAGATCGAGTAACACGAAACCCACAGAAAATCGGGGGTGAACGCAGGTGCTGCGGAAGGGTAGGCAGTTCATGCTCCACTAGTGACACCCGTCGTGTTAATCTAGTTACAAACCCGGTAATAAGTCGTGAATGAGGAAAGGACCGGGAAGTGTTTACGGCAAGTGGAACCGCGTGGTCATTAGTGACACAGATATTCCATAACGGTCAACAAAGTAATTACCCTACTTGTTTAAATAAAACCCTGACTGGACGTCATGTTGATGTTTGTAATTTCTGTAAATTATATTCGTACTGTTTTTAATGATATGCGTTGTTAACTTGTAGTGGTTACAGTAATAATACACGTGATACAGGGTCGTAACTAGGGGTTTGAAATAGGGGAGGCAGTGGAAAGCTGTGACTTAACGGTCCAAAATAACGCATTTTTGTTTATCGATTTCTATATTATTGAGACGCATTATATATCATTTTCTATCGCCAATAGCGGCCACGTCGTCGAGAAGCTTCTATGGTAAATTCCACATAACACACCTGATTAAACAACATTATTAAGATTTAATTGGTAGAACGTGCTAAAGTGGGTCACGGGTCACTGTGAGGTCCTGAAGGATTATTCTAAACTGTGACACGTGGACGACCTGTGGACTCCTGTTAGGCAACTGTGAACGGGGTTGCAATGACAAAATATCTTTCAAATTTAATTGAAAGAGGTCTGTGTTTATGTTTCACTAACGACTTTCTATCATGCTGTTAAGACAAGAATTTACCCTTTGGGGCACCTCAAACGCTGGAATTTCGGAATTTCCCATATGTGTTTCAGTGAGGTGAAACAGAATGTTATAAGTTGCTGAAATCCATCGATTAATGTGAAATACACACTTTTTTCACTTCTTGCACATATTTTTCACATGTTTTGTTATAACTTATGCATGGTTTAATCCTAATAAGCTATACCGAATATAGAACACTATTTTTATTTGAGGGCTTAGACCCTACTTCAAATAGACTAATCCATTTTTCGCGGGAAAACTGATGGAGATCGATGAATGTTGTTATTCTAATAATAAAATTTAATCACCTTATTATTGATAGAATAATCAACAATTACATTAAATCTAATAATACAATCTGATTACATTTTGATCTATAACTGGTAATACTAATATTCAATTGACTATCATGGTGATCTACTTATTAAAAAAAAAATATTAAAAAATATCCAATTAACTTCAATCAAACTACGACCGTTATGACATAATGTGCTTTTACTGAATTTAATCTTATAAGTCAAAGTTGCTTTAAATATAATGTGTATAGATTGTGCTATATTTAGTAATACTTTAGGGTTAGGGTTAGGTTTATGGTGTTTAACGCCACTATTTTTAGTCTAAAAATATAAAGAAGGCTATTGATATCCAGTTAAATATAATTCGTTTTAAAAGGGAAACAAACACGGATGTTTCCAAGAACTTCCAATGATGAAAAGAGACCATCAGAAGGGAATACACATTAATTTTCAGGAATATTATTGATTTTTCAAATAATATCCTAATGAATAATTTAAAATGACAGTACTTGGTCGGTGAATGCAAGATGGATTTTCCTATTGTCACTTGAATCCCATCTCTTACAACTTCTGGATTTACCTGCTAGACAGTATCATTACGATGGACGTAAAGCATCTCCAACGCACACAGGGGTAGAAAATGGCTTTCAGTTCTTGGGGAAATCGTGTATTTAGATGTGATATGATATAATCAATGAATAAAAGAAAGTAGTTAACGCGATAATGATCTTCGATACTTTCGACTGGGGTGTTTGTTCTGTGTCTTTGTCTTTATGTACTTCTTGGCTTTGTCGGAAAAACGTAATTTTCATTTGCGATGGACAGGCTCATACAGATGATGAAACTTTGCATCGGAATCTATACTTATATGCCATGAAAAAGCAAAACAAAATCTCGAGCTTCTTGCCGGGCTTTTAGTCACAAGACTCGGACTTGAGAAGGATCGACAAAGGTCTGAAAAAATATATCTGTCGCCAAATTTTAAAGAAAAGCTAAACTTACCTGAAAGATGAAAAAAGAACAATAATATTAATATAATCTGACTCAAATCGGAAATCAGGTAAAATTTGAGAGAAAAAGATTTAATTTGGTTTTTGTTTCGTAAGGATATTTTTTGACAAGGAGGACATAGTCCCCACCTAAAGTATAGAAAATAAGAAGTAAGTTTATCCAGAGAAATTATAAATGATGCATGTCAGTATTTCATTTTATTGTTAACTTTACATTGCTTGCAGTTCTGGATCTGACACGGGGAAACACCATCCCCTGGTGTCTTTCCAAGTATTGCAACCAGTGGCAATACACCCACACTAATCATGATCGTTATAATATGTCTTCGCCTTTTGTGGGCCCTTGATTGGAACAATAAAGTTATGTTATGTTATCGTCTCTATTTGTGTAATCTCTGTATCACCATTTTGTTTTGGACCTAGGATTTTCTGGATTATCCCTTTGGCTTGTTGCTTTGATATGAAGAACTCCCCTATCCACAGTTCACCGAACCGTTAATACTAGTGATAGGCATCAAAGGAGCTTTGCCAAATTTTAAACTATGGGAATGTATTAGATATCTTTCGAAACATTATCCTTTTTGACGTTTCGGTTTTGTTTCGCTTCGTTTCGATTTCCATTTCGCTTCGTTTCGATTCACCTTTTTGTTTCGTTTCGTTTCGTTTCGATTTCCATTTCGTTTCGTTTCGCCCGGTTTCGTTTCGTTTCGCCAGGTTTCGTTTCGTTTCGTTTCTGTTTCGTTTCTTGTTTTAGAGGGACCCAATTTTTGAAGGCAATGATCGAATTATATAAAATAACGTGTAAAGTCTTGTAGAGTGATGTGAATCGCTGATTGATACACACTGGAATGTTTTCAGAGTATGCCACTGCGTGTGTTGTGAAATTGATAGGTCACGGTCACAACATTCTAAATTATAACAGTCTCAATTACACAACATTTTAAAATAATAATTTGTCACCTGTACAACATATTTCTTACCTGTATGGATTTATTTTTCTTATAGTGTGTTTCATAAATAGTGTCTGTTTTATGTTAAAAATGATTTATTTCAATATTTTGAATTAAAGAAAATAAACAACGTAATGAAGATTATTTCAAATTGAAAAAAGGTATTTTATGATTTTTTTTCATTTTAATATTTAAAAAGAAAAAAGCAATGTTGTGCTTTTGAATTAATGAACAAAATGCTATATTAAAGATAATATTTTTTTTTTATCAGTTTAAATTCAGGAAAATTAGTGTGAGCTGTTTTCTGCTTTAATCAGAAACTTAACCACATAAAAAATAAAGTAACTATTTGTTGAATAATTAATACACGGTTTTGTTTTCACTTGGTTTAGGCTTGGAGGCTAAGGCTAATCAAAACAAGGAAATCAGTCAAAGCAATGCTCACTTCAATCATGAAATTGATTAAAACAATAACAACACATTATTATATCTTGCATGATTATACAAGTTTTTTTTCTTACTTTGTTAATTAGTAATTATTAAGGCTTGGGATGCTATATGTAAGCTATATAAGGAGAACCAAGTAATGCTGACCATTATCACAAATGCTAACGCACATGTAAATGTAGATTTTTTAGAGAATGGCAGAGGAGGACACTACTTACTTCATGATGGTCTTCAGTAAGATCCAGTCGTAACAACCGAAGTTACTGGAAATGTGTCTATCGTGACTGCTTGGCAACAATTGTAACTGTTGATAACCTGCCAGTGAGTGTTGGTGTAAACCACAACCACCCTTCAGATCATATTGGTCTAGCTGCAGCTTCGTTTATCACTAATGCGAAGAAACGTTGTCGTGAAGAGGTCAACCCTATACATTCAATTTATGATGAAGAGATTGGTAGTCTTCGTAACAGAGACAGCAACCTAATGATGCTTTGTGACTCAAACACAGTGCTTGGAGATGGAACATTTTACTCTTGTCCTGAACTCTTTTACCAGCTATACACCCTGCATGGATACGTAGAAGATACTTCATATCCTTTATTGTTTGCACTTCTTCCGAACAAGACTGAACAAACATACACAAGGCTATTCACCATGCTTAAAGGAGCTTTACTACAAAATAACCTTTTACTGACACCTCAGCTCGCGCTTATGGACTCTGCTGCTAGAAACTCTCTTAAAGCTGTTTTTCCACAACTGACATTAAAAGCATGCTTTTTTCACTTTACACAGTGTATATGGCGTAAACACAAGCGTGTGAATCTTGGAATCACTATGACAATGATGGGCCACGAACCACTAACAACGTCGAAGGTTGGCATAGTAAAATTAACCAGATTTGCAAGACGGCTCATCCTAACATCTACACAATGGTGAAAATGTTGCAAAACATCCAGTCTACAAATGAGGCAGAACTGATCCAACTGTCTGCATGAGGAAAACAAAGAACAAAGAAGAGAAAGTACAGACAACTGGATTCCCGCCTTCAACAGTTAAAAGTCTGACTATGCTGATGCTGCATCTCATTTATTACATCTTGATTGACTTTAGTGCTATTATGGTTACAGTGAAGTTGTGACTATAGTGAAAGTTGTGACTTTAGTGGAAGTTGTGACTTTAGTGGAAGTTGTGACTTTAGTGCTTATTTGATTTAAATGCTGCACAATATGCTGATATTGGTTATCTTTACATCTTGAGTGAAATTGTGATTTTTATATTCTGATTACATTTGTTTTCATTTCACTATGTTGATAGCTACTTATTAAAATATAGATTCAGAATCTTAATTTATTGATTTGTTTAAGTCAAATAAAAACAATTTGCAAAATGATCAATATAAGACCTAAAGAACTACAAGAGAAACAATTTGCAAAATGCAAGAATTACAAAAAAGCAAAATAAACAAAACAAAAAACTTAAAAGCAAAACCAAAACCAAAAAGAATACAATGAATGAAAAAAGAAGAAAAAAACAAAAATAAAACAACTAAAATCCATGCATATACAAATTAATAAACAAAAATTATTTTTATTTAATTTATTTGATATGCATTTGATGAATATTTTAAAACTGACTTTAGTTTACCTATGATTAAAAACCTTTGTTCTCCTGCCCAGAGTAATTAGTGTCATGCTAAGTAAACAATTACATAATTATCACTTGCACAACATAAAATATCTTACCTGTACCTATGAAAATACAATATGTTGTGTAAGTGAGACGACACCGTTTTTATAGCTTTCATATTTTAGTTTGGTTTTAGATTTCATGAAAAGATTTTTAAATATGACAGTGCTTTATAGAATTATTGTGTGCATGTTTTGTTTTATTTTTTGTATATACATATTCTTATGTCGGAAAAAAAAAGCTTATTCTATTGTATTGTAAGTCACATTCTTGCCATTGCAAGTCTATGACTATTTTTCATAGGAATAACCAGGCAATTTCTCTGTAGTTTGTGTGATATAATTGTACAGAATAATGTACATAATTTTCTCTTTGTATATTCTGATATTGTAGATGAATTAATTATTATGCAAGGGTAAAATACGTCAATCAATCCATGGCGAACATAATAAATTGTGTAATGTATTCATTTTCACACACGTTTTTCTATTGTGTGTACAAAGATATTTTAAATAATAAGTATATATTTTCACAATTAGGGACATACTATTTTTTCACAACAATTCGAAGCAAAAATAAAATTATATATATGTTTTTTGGACATGAAAACATCTGTATTTGTTCAAATCTTAGTAAAATTTCTTTTTGAATAGTGAAGGGTCGGTTTATTTAATCTTTGCATCTTTGAGGTAAAAACATTTTTTCTATAAACTTTGACGACAGAAATGACCCCCCCCCCCCATATAGTTATTTTAGTTTTCGACAATATAAAAACATTGTGGCCGATGAGGTACTCTATAAAAAGCAGGAAAACAGTTCTATCTTATAAAGCTAATTTTTGTATTTTTTTATCTCATGAAAACTTGCAGTTGGTTCAATAAATGATATTTATGATAAATTATCCCGGTTTTTATCAATGAATCTTTGTAAAAGTGACATAATTCGTTGATAATTCTTTCATGTCATACGGTTTTCTCTGGGTTTTTCCATTGATTGATTTTTTTGCTTCCTAGACAAAAATTCATCTCGACCCTTTTAAGTGATATTTTAACGATATAAAGGATTATATGGGCGTGCAAAGTATTTTTGGATTGTTTTTACAATTAAATTAAAAAGAAACAACCTTCGTCAAGAGTTGAAAAAATATATGCTTTAATATCCATTTAAGAACACGAACACTGTACTATTTTTAAACAAGGGCACTATGTTATTGCTAAACTTCCAAACTTTATATTTCCGGGTGTATGAATTGATAAAATAGGGCTTCGAAAACAGAAATACCCTATTACCGGCGAAAAGGAGGATACTGAGAAAAAATGGAGATAGTAGATATAAGCAATAGTTCATCAAATAAATCCCATTTAAAGATTATGATGATGAATACTGGTGGATGACAAACCAACAAACAGGAGGAAAAAAGCGATTTATGATGTTGTCACTAACACATGCACGTGCCGCGTTAGTTTTATTTCAGGAGTTCCGTTGGAAAGATATTCGTTCTAGAGCTTGGAAAGATTACAGCTGGCCTGAACATTTACAGTACACTGGTCATACTCATGGTAGTATTCTATTCGATATAAATGAAGTAACTGTGGAAAAATTGCCTGAAACCTTGCTAGACGATCTTATCAGAATGAGAGACATTCAGCACGGGTTTACACCAATTCCAAGGATGTGTCTTAGAAAAATAAAGACGAAGGGGGTTCCAATCGTTGAATTTATCTGCATTTCTTGGCATGGGAGACACAATAAGGCAAAGTTAGAAGATCTAAAAAAAAAAAGAATTCAAAAGCATATCAAAATACATTTTAAAACTCTCGGAGAAGGAATCATTGCCAGTTATTTAGCTGGTGATTTCAAGGTGAAAATTAAGGACATTAAGAGACTGGTATCACCACCACTTGTCTTGTACAAACCAACAGATAGGCGGAAACCAGAAAATATAATCGATTTCTTCATTTCTTCTGAATCATTGGTAATGTCCGACATTAATTCTTTGACACTAAAATCAGTAACAGACGTTAAGAGAGTTCATTTACTAAAACAGAGTATAAATATAAAGAAAAGAGGAAATTGTCTTCATCCTCTGAGACCAGTGACTCGGATTCCGACTTCATCGTTGAGGTTGAGAAAAATAAAGATGTTCGCACTAACATTAGTAACAGACGTTAAGAGATTTCATTTACTTTTTGATCTGCATCCGGGTAACAATTGCATTCTATTTATAGAACTATTTACAAACAGACATGTGTCTGCAATTAAAAAAAAATAACTAGAGTATTTTTATTCCAATTGTTGCAATTTGATTATGAGGTATGAGAAATAATAATTTATTTTACAACTTGCTTCAGTTTTTGACGTTTGTTCTATATTTTCATTACCTACAAAGAATCTATATATAGAAGTTGGACCATTGGGCAAATTGGCAGAGAACATATTTTTTTTCTGCTGAAGACTACACAAATATGAGCTATTACAATTGTTGTGGTAGTAGACTAAAAGCACAGTAACATTTTAAAAAGGGTGGGGAAGGGGTTTATTACAATTTATGTGGTATTAGACCAAACCATAGTAATATTTCAAAAAAAGGGGGGGTTACAATTTGTATGGTATTAGATCAAAATCGTGGCAATGTTATGTTTTATCAGTTGGTTGCTAATTTGCAGAGTATGTTCCCATCCTAGGAGGTTTTTCATAGTTTTCCAATCTCCATTACTAATCAATAAGACAAAGTAACTGATTATAAGATTAAGCTCATTATATTCTTGTTTATTCATAATTTAAAAATAAATCTGATCCGCAAAAGTGACTAATGGTCTCAAAATCCTGGCTGAATCCCTGCATCCCTGTTGTATCATTTATCCTGCAATGACAGCATTTACCGACCAATATAGCCTCCCCAATATTTTTTTTGATATTGGTCATAAATGTAAATAGGGGCACATCAGGGGATATTGTGACAAAACTGCCAGTTATACATGTTTTAAGCTAGTTTTCCATCAATACTTTTCATTTGATATACTACATGACTACCTTTCAACAACTTTTTTTGCACTTGATGACCTTGCCCCTCCCATCGGAAGGGCCACAAAATCTGAAATCCGAAACCTACTCGTCAAGACCTTTTATTTGATATACTACATGACTAACTTTCTAAAACTTTAATTTTCTACACTTGATGACCTTGCCCCACCCCCTCGGAAGAACCTCAAAATATGAAATCCGACTACTCCGACACCTGCGGACTGTATTGCCTGTACAACTTCAAATGGAGACATGGAGGAATGAAGCTGCCGGACATATAGTGAAAGACTTTCCCACCGTTGATTTAAAAGGAAACGAGGACGAAATTTTAAGATCTACCTGTTAACATTGTATAGTGTCATGTATTGTAATTGACGTTAAGATTTGAACGTAATAAATAATCGAACTGTATTTTGTCGTTTGTCTTGTTAAATATCCCCGTTATGGAATGTAAATAACGGACGAAATCGTGATAAACGATTATTGTCAAGCATTGCCGTGTCTTTATTATAGAATGTATTATACGTAATAAATGATACGAACGAAATCGTGTCATTGTGTTATGTTCAGAGTTACTTCCCTTTGACTACGTTTAACCATACTGGAAATTACTTCCCTTTGAACATACACATTGAGTTATCTCCCCC
>MJUT01059187.1:369159-399674 GCA_002080005.1 Gigantidas platifrons
TCCGAACAGTTCTAAAATATAGTATACCACACTGTCCGAACAGTTCCAAAATATAGTATACCACACTATCCGAACAGTTCCAAAATATAGTATACCACACTGTCCGAACAGTTCCAAAATATGGTCGAAACAAAGGCAAAATTGAAACCACCATTTATATATATATATATATAAATATGAATGAATGAGAAGATAACTACAACATGTACACACATTATAATAAAGTACATGTGCAGAAAGATAATATCTTTTCTAACCAGGAGAGGTTTTCACAGTTATTACTTTGATAAATTTACACAATTTTCCTAATACAACAATGCTATGAGATAAAAACAATTGATTAAACTTAAGGATATTTCCATTCTTCTTACAATTTTTCACCTATGTCTTTTGAGTCACAAAGGTGACACAACCTGTCATTTCCACGGTGTATATCCATAACGGAACCTTCGGGATGAACATCGACGTTACGAGATTCTTGGAGAACAAGCAAAGGATCCTTTGTAGATTTTTGAAGTAAGCTGAAAAACCGGTCTCTTTATTTTTACGATTTAATACGATCAAAGATATCTAGAAACTGTATATTAAGTGTCACGGAACTCAGCTATTATTACATTTGCCATTTCTACAAGATTCATCGCATCTGTTCATACGCAGAAACGGCATTTATAAAAACGATTGCAGTTTTCACCGCATCAACTTATTGAAAAGACGTTTTCATCACATAGTTTGTCTTATATCATCAATTTAACAGTATTCTGTTATTTGATTATTAGCTAGAGTATATCTTGGATGTTCATTTCAATGCCATGACAAATATGAAAACCAATTAATGTATAATAAAATCAATAATGATGAACAAATTTCATTTCGGCAAAGCAACGGATCTTTATGATTGTGGAACTGCAACCTTCGGGATTGCCAAAGGAAATATTCAAAGCGTTCTTTGACTGGTAATTAGGACCTTGGGGGAGGAAGGATAACAACCATACTTTTTACGGGGATGTACCACTGAAGGATTGATTGAATGGGGTTTAACGCCACTTTCAGCAGTATTTCAGCTATATCGTGGCGGTCTGAAGGATTGAAAACTGGCCCAAATTAATATATCCTAAACAGGTATATTATACACTATATTTGGCTATTTTTTTTACTAGAAAAGGAGAAAAATTGCCCCCCAAATTGATATAATTGTTTCATAAGCTTACAAAACTTGTTACCCTTTCATATTTGCACACCCCAGTATACCGTACAAAATAGGAAGTTGCCCCCTTCCTTATCAGGAAGCACTTTATTAAACCCCGACATCGTCTTTGTAAGAAAAGTTTTAACTTATGAATAACCTCTTTATTTCTTAGTTAATGCAGGTTAATTAAGGGTCTGTTTGTGGAAATATTTTTCCACAACATTTTACTTCCGCCTACAATATTTATATTTAGAATTAAATTAAAATGCAGAATGTAACTAAGATACCCTTTTTCTGACTTGTCACCCTTTGATATCCAGGAGGGGATATCGATAAAATATATATTGTCGAAATCACAGGGGCTTGTAGGCGCGAAGCCCTACCCCCACCCCCCTTTGTTTGAAAAAAACAATTTGTTTTCCCTTTTTATATTGTTTTTTTTTTTACATTTCAAGACGAAAATTCCCAAAAAAGAAAGATATAAATTTTATTTTTTCTTTCTTTACGGTAATTTTCTTCTAAAATGTGAAAAAAAAACAATGAAAGGGAAAAATGATTTGTTTTTCAAAAAGAGCAGTGTTATAGGGCTTTGCAGCTACAAGCCTCCTTAAGGTGGTACCATACACTTCAGGTAAAATTTGATCTACTCGTTTAATTTTCTTATTTTTTTTGGCATTGTGTTTGAATATATCCACTGTAATAAATATCAAAATCCGTTTAGAAATGACTTCACAATAATTTTTTTGAAAATGTGGTTTTATATGAAATATATAGCGTAAAATCGAGGGTGGCGAATAATTATGTTCCATTACTGTAGTCTGATGTGAAATACATAATGTATATTATGCATATTTTTTTTAATATTGTCATATAATTTAATTTGAATTGAAAATTTCAATCTGATTGGCTAATCCGCTTGGAGAAAATTTTGGTTATACTCTATAACATGGGTTCATCCGTCAACGACAAATTCAAATAGTCACATGAAATAATCGTAATTAAAATCGAGGAATCATTAATTTTTTTTTGTAAAAATTGAATTATAAGGAATATTTGAAATTGTTGAACAGGTTATACTTGCATAACCTGGTTTGGGTCAGTTTACGCTTTTCATAAACCGCTTCGCGGTTTATTAAGCGTAAACTGATCCAAACCAGCTTCGCGGTTTATTAAGCGTAAACTGACCCAAACCAGGTTATATCGTATAACCTGTTCAACAATTTCAAATATTCCTTAAATATATATATTTCATTTGATGTAAATCCATACTTCACAAACTTGTCATACTGTTACATAATCAATGTACATAATAGATTGTATATGGGTCCTAACCATTTATTATAAATGAGTTTGTGCTTATAAAGTATTTAGTATTTAGTATTATTGTCGTAAAGGGTCCGTTGCCTCCAAGTCGCGAAGGTCGCGGTGCCACATTTTAACACGTTTTCTATAAATCGTAAAGGTGCCGTTACGAACCTATTCCATTAAAAATCGAATTTAATGGGCTTTAATGGATTATTAACTGAAGACTGGGTTAGGAGTTGGTGCATTTAGGTTTCTTCTTTTAATAATTGTCAAAATTTGAGAGTTAAAAGGTGGAAAAAAGCAAATATTCATAAAAGATATGTCCGAAATTTCACACTACATTGACAGTCATCTCGTTGGAAATCGAGCGAAACGCATTTTCAGCAGACGTATGTGAATGGTTTTTTGTTTTGGACTGAATCATACATCAGAGAGTTTCGTGAGAGCAAACTATACGATATATTTACTTTCCTTCCTTTCAGCTATCCATTATTATGTGGCTTTCTCACTTGTTGACCTCATTTTCATCACACAGGATCCGTTACTTGTTCCCCAAGAATCGCGTAACGTCGATGTTCATCCCGAAGGTTCCGTTATGGATATACACCGTGATTTCTAGATATAGTGTACCACCTTCCTGTCTCAACTGCCGATCAGTGACTACTACATCTGTATTTACAAATATGTATATATTATTTGGTGATAATAAACATGTAAAGACAAATATGTCTCAAAGACTACTTCATTCTTAATTTTGTTTTATAACAAAGTCCGTTTGATGACATGTTTATTTCTTTTTGTATACCATTTGTGTTTGAATTTATCTTTAAATCTTTGTTCAACTCTTAATACTATTCACTCTTTAGGATATAAACTTTGGTTATTCCATATAATCACCATGCCACGGTTATCAAAAATACATTGGATAAAGGATAACCCAACACAACAAGAAATACACCCCCAAAACGATGTTGAGACCAGGGGTTCCACAAAGGTTATCATCTCCTCTCCTATTTATGACGCTCCTCATGAAGTCATATTTATAATAGCCTGGAAATAAAACATAGATTTACAAGTTCACGGAATTCAGTATGGATATTCATTATGCTTGGTTCATGTTTCTCGTCACCTTGCTAAGTCAGATATGACCCATTAATATATTCCCCATGAGAAGTGTACACAAAAACATGTACATGTATAGGTAATCTTGAAATTGTTTTATTGCTTCATCAATATCCTTTGTATATAAAAATTCTTAACATTTCTCTTCTTATTGCACATACAAAGCTAAGATATGAACCATTCTACTTCAAACGGATAAATCATCTAGCAGGATATTAGTTAATTTGATCCTTGGGTACCACTCGGGATAAAATCCTAATATCCTGCCAACCTATGTTAAAACTCGCAACACAGTATGGCTTCCATGAATTAGTTCTTAGTTAGAATTTATGGTTTTAAGGGTATAGTGCGCACATTAGAGATGGGGAACACGGAAGGCAAAACTGTCCATGTTTATCATTATATTACACACTTTACGTTCTTGACTTTTATTATTTTGCAGGTGTTATTGGAGACTGGAAAAATCAGTTTACCGTTGCTCAGAGTGAACAGTTTGATGCACTTATGGACAAGAACAACATGCATTCATTCGTTTTGTGAATGAAATATGGAACAAACATGGACAAACTTGTGTCAGAAGGCCAATAAGTCAATACATATACAATACTTGTGCACTGTCGAAGCATACAGGTAATATGTGTATGAGGCTTAGAAACGGGGGAAAAGGCAAGGCTTCGCCGAGTCTTTTCCCACGTTTTGCGCCGAATACACATATTTACCTATATGCTTCGACAGTGCACATGTATTGTATTTATCCTGAAATTTTATATCGTAAATAAACGTTTACTGGACGATGATGAAAGTATTTGAAATAATTTTGTGTATGTATTTGAAAACAATATCCCCCAATGTGCCCTGACGAGTTTGCCAACTATAAAATTTTATAACTGACCAATATCAAAAAAAATATTGGGTAGGCTATATTGGTCGGTAAATGCTGTCATTGCAGGATAAAGTGCAATGCATGGTCAATTTGTCGATAACAAAAACTGTTGTTATTGAGCAAAAAAAAAGTATGTTATATTGTATTTCCTGTAGTAGTTTGAAAGCAATGCAATAATTCTTTGATTTTGCTTTAAAGTATTCGGATATTTGAGCCATCAGAGACAAATTAAGCTGAAAGTTTCCATGAACAGACCAACATATTTACTTGCCTACTTCATACAGGGTACCACATATTCTTAAGAATCCATGTATAAAGAAAGATATATTACCAGTTCTTCTACTTGTTCAACAAAAGAACTATTTGGACAACGTCTGTGTCACAAATAAGAGAAACGTATCATGGTTTTGAACACATTTCCTTGAGTAAGAATAATACAGTCGACCTCTATATCTAGAACTCGTATATAAGTCGTTTCCGTAGGTAACTCGAAGTGAACATTTGATTAGTACGTAGTAGCTTTCAGGTTGATAATGTTATGCATAGCACTTGGGTATTTGTAAGTAAAAACATTGGTTATAACTTGAACTTCTACTGTAATGGTTTGAATCTCTCAATCATATGTGATCTTAGATTATTTTTGGCTAACCTGTCTAAGACCGTTGGTTTTCAGCGTTCGAATCTTTTGACTTCGAGCAATTCCTGATGAAGGATATTTCAGAAATTCGTCTTTTGTACTAAAAAATTAGATATTTACGTTTTCTTTAGAATACGTTTTTGCAGATTGAAGTATAGGCAGTAAATGTTTAAATTTTTATACATATTGTGCATGTATATGTGCATGACGTAATTATGTACTTTGATACGTATAATTGTCACTACAAGTAGTATTTCAGATTGCAAAACAAATAGAAAAAAACAAGATGAAAGGAAGAATGCCGCTTATGTACTTGTGCACAGCCTTAAATATTTTCCGTCTAAATCATCAGAAAATGTTTTCCATGTAATAATAAATCTATATTAATGTCAACATTATCATTTATAGGTGTTAATGTATGCATGAAATATAATAAAACCAGTGTTATTTATATAATGTTGGTACGGTACATATTGTAAAAAAAACCCAAAGAACTAAACAATGGTCTGTTAGGGTTGAACTAATATATTGATATGCAGATACCACCCATTTATGTATGTTACATGTAATAATGTGAGCTTGCGTTTTTTCCCGTCACATTTTTTCAAGTGATTTCGTTTTTCCCATTTATAAATCGACTAATTTCTATTTGTAATCTGATAGTTGTTTCCCGATACGACATCAGATTTATGTTTAGGTTTATGGTGTTTAACTCCACTTTCAACAATTTTTCAGTTATATCGTGACGGTCAGTTTTATTGGTGAAGGAAACTGGAGTACCCGAAGAAACTCTCTGTCGCAAGTCACTGACAAACTTTATCAGATAATGTTACATCGGGTGCACCTCACCATAAACCGGGTTCGAACTCACAAATTTAGTGGTGATAGGCACTGATTGCACAGGAAGTTGTAATAAATCTGCTACAAAATGTACATCAGTATATTCTAAAATTATATCAATGAATATACAAAATAAAGGAATATCAATCTAATAAAATGACGGAAAAAAAAATATGGAAGAATGTGTTCTTTGGACACGGATGCCCACACTTCCAGCTAAAGTAAACAAGCGAATAACTGTGGAATCATAAAAAATGAGTAATCAAATTCAAACTTGAGTTGTGTATTGTGGTCACAAATATTGTGAAATATATTTAAACGAACAGAGACCAGAAATTCGTGTTTGTTTGGAAATCAAATGGAATATCTCAAGTACGAAACAAATGGTAAAGTCCGAAATCGAACTTGGTCTGACCTTGAGCATAAATTTCAAATTATTTGCTAAATGGGACTTTCAGCAGAAATCAAAGATTGATAAAACTTAAAGCGTTGACTGTCACAGTTAGGATTTGGGGACATAAAAATACCACACCGCCAGGACAGTTCCAAAATATAACCGGAAAATCGTGAAATCATGACCACCACTCACTCACCTAGCTTGGTTCAGGTACTTCAAATAAAAATGGGGGGTGTAACTAGTTTAATGGACTCAAATCCTAGTGGAATCATGCGGTCATCCAGTGTTTTCCTCCTGTGAGTAAACTTCTGACCCTCGCATACAATAACTGTGTAAGCAGCGTTGTTGTGATTACGTTGGATCCTTATGTTGACCTTTATGTATAATATGTGTACTGTTTATGTGTTTTATCCATGAAAATACAAAATAACATCAATATATATATGATATGAGCGGCATTTAAAATATTACAATTTTTGGATAGAGTGTTTAAAAACCATTGAAAAATCCCAGTACTATGTTTATGTTATAAGTAGGAAAGGGGTTTGAATTTCCAAAATAGTACCCCCTGCAAATCAGTCGAGGAGAAATATTTCTATTTAAATATTTAGTTTATAATTTTAAGATAACAATTTTGTATTTTTTTAAAGATTATTTTGAGTTTACATAAAATTACAGTTCCTAAATACTATAAGTATTATTAAGACAATTCCCATCAGGCATATGTAGCCTAACCCAAATTTGGCTATCAAGTTCGGTCCTTTGTTTTGATTTCCCCAAAAGACCTTTAAATTATTTTTCTATCCAATCATTTGGTTACGACGTACCTAATTAGATATCTTCGGTTTTCATTTCTATCACGAAGTCGATACCTGTATACTGGCATTCTCTATCCAGAGTTGTCGTTCTTGCTACATGTTCTGTAGCGTAGCAGGAACGACAACTCTGGATAGAATGGTATACTGGTCGACTAGTAATCCCTATAGTATCATCCGCCGTGATCAGTGTTTCCGAACTTACATGGTTTATATTATAAATGATGTACTTATTTCTTAAACTAAGGTGAAGCTTCCTTATACATGGATAACCAACCGCATCAGTGGTGTAATGGTTGGCGTGCTCGCCTCGAGTGCGGTAGATCCAGGACCGGATTAAAGCCAATTTATACCCTAAGCACAGGTCAACCTTAGTGCACCCACACCTTCCACTGGCATAATGTAAAAACTAACACGACCCCTTGATGTTAAGACTCAACATAATTGTCAATTGCCTAACATAAATGCCATGTCATACATATATGATTTTATAAACTTTTTGATGTAAATACATTGTAAATATTAGTATATAGTTATAAATCATTTAAATTAATATTTTCTTTTATTGTTTTAAAATGTATAAATAAAGTCTATAACATTCATTAGTGTTTTATTTCATTTTTCCTACATTTTTTTGTGTCTTGTTGAGCCTAATAGCTGGCTGATAAAATAATTTGCCCTGTGGCCGGATTTTTGTGGTGCCCCTTTGCCTCTTGATGCCCTAAGCACGTGTTTATTTTGTCTGAGGGTTAATCCAGACCTGGGTAGATCGTGGGTTCTAGCCCCGATCGGATCAAACCAAATACAATAAAATTGGGATTTGTTGCTTCTCCGCTAAGCACGCAGCATTAAGAAGAAAAAGCAAAGACTTTGTTGGCTCTGAATCAGGATAGTGTGTCCAAGGGGGGCAACATGTCTATCTGCGGACTGGGGGGCGACATGTCTATCTGCGTACTGTTGTTTCAGTGAGCTAGCACTATAAAAAACCGTGTTGCTCTACTACAAAGCGGACCTCATCATCATCATCATCATCATCATCTCATTAACAATGTACTTGTTCTCGCTGAAAAATTGCTGAGTTGGAGGTAAACAACAATCTGACACATACACTCACATTACTTTAGCCGTATTTGTCTCCCCTGCTTAGGATATGTTGGGTTTCTTGCTCCCAAAGATATATATATATATATATGTTATTTTGCTTTCCAATCTTTTGATTTTGAACGTACCTAATAAAGATTATTCCAGAAATGAGTGTTTTCTAAAACTAGATTACAAAATGTTATTCGAAACTAGAATTTTATTTTAAAATGAGCGATTATAGAATTTAAGAAGAGGAGAAATTCCAACACAGGGTTTCCTATAATGTTCTCGAGTAACCATGCAATGCACAGATGATAAAATGTTATTATAAAGACAGGTAGGGGTTTAAAACACAGTTTCCATTCCACAAATTGAATTGAATAACCCAGTACAAATGTTAATGTACTTTAATAATAGTCAATAAAGCCATGATTGCTTCACACCCGTGCATCTCCATTTAAATTTTAATATGACTCGACATTTAAGGGAAAAAATGAAAACAAATTAAAATATATTATTCAACTGCAATTTATTTACTAAGGATAAAAATATCATATTTGGATTTATTAGCGTGATCGTCCATGTCGTCGGTTTGTGTCGGTCGTTGTCCGTACGCAAAGAGTGCTTCCACATACTCTTAATAGCTTTTTCCATATCCACCACCATAACCTTTGTAACCACCATATCCACCACGCCAACCTCCAAATCCACCACCACCCCAACCTCCGAATCCACCACCCCAACCACCTCTTCCATATCCTCCATATCCACCATAGCCTCCGTATCCACCATAGCCTCCGTATCCACCATAGCCTCCGTATCCACCATAGCCTCCGTATCCACCATATCCTCTTCCATATCCTCCAAATCCTCCCCATCCACCTCTTCCATAGCCTCCATATCCACCATATCCCCCTCCATGTCCTCCATATCCACCATATCCTCCTCCATATCCTCCAGATCCTCCCCATCCACCTCTTCCAAATCCACCCCATCCACCACCTCTACCATATCCACCGTATCCTCCATAACCCCCTCTTCCATATCCACCGTATCCTCCACCACCCCATCCACCTCTTCCATATCCACCATAACCACCATAGCCACCACCATAACCACCATAGCCACCACCATAACCACCATAACCTCCATATCCACCATATCCTCTTCCATATCCTCCTCCACCACCCCATCCTCCATATCCTCCTCCACCACCCCATCCGCCTCCTCCACCACCCCATCCTCTTCCTCCTCCACCCCATCCTCCCGATCTGCCATAACTGCCATAACCTTTAGCGTTAAGGCAAACGGCTGATAACAAAACGAAAAGAGCGACTGCCAACTTCATTTTTAGCTGTTAAATATATAAAAATACATTCTATATTTTGGAAGTTTTAGTTGTTTATTACATATTTATACAATATACGTACATTGTCGGTAAATATAAAATTTATTTGTACGAGCTTTAGAAACAGGCAGAATAGCGAGTCTTTGACGGGCTTTTCAGGCCTGTTTCACAGCGAGTACAAATGAATTTTATATTTAAGGACAATGTATGTATGTTGTGTTTATCCTGCAATGTAAATAAAAGTCGGAAAACTTGTCAGATTTAAACAAAAAGGACAGAAACAAGCGGCATTCCTCGCCTTTCATGAATGTTATCAAGGGTGTCTTCTTCGCGGTCCGCGTTGCAATAGTACCAGTTTCATATTTGTCTAGTACGAATAGAACAAAAATGTATTCGTATAGCATATTTGTACAGCAAATGTACTGATTGCAGGATAAATATAAATAAAATGCTAAAATGCTAAAAAAAAAATACTACTCTGTCGGTTGAGTTCCAGAATCCAACAGAAGATGGCAGAAAGAGTTAAAATAATGTATTATCTAAATGAATATCGACTTAAAACAAGAATTGTGCAAACGTACACTGACCTGTCACAAGTCACTGACATAATGTTGTATCGAGTACACCTCGCCATGAGTGGTATTCTTTACACTTCGACATAAAGAGATTTATTCACAACAAATTATTTATTGACAATCGAACCGATATTAATTACGATGCACAATTAATTGAATAGATTCACAAACAAGCGAGAAAGAGATGAAAAGAAGACAGCGTATACGATAGATACCACCTCCCCCCCTTTTTACAAGATGTACAATTATCACAGCGACGCGGGGAGATTTCTAAATGGCACAATTCAAGGAGTGTATCGAATGTATATGTAATATCATATACATGTACATTATGCTTATCGGTGAGAGTATTAAATTAGTAAGAAATGGGTTAGGTTCATAGTGTTAAACACTACTTTCAACAATATTTCAGTTATATCGTGGCGGTCACGGTTTCTTTGGTGGATGAAACCGGAGTAACTGGAGAAAATCATCGACCTGCCACACTGAGACACTGAAAAACTTTATCACATAATGTTGTATCAAGTACACTTCGCCATGGGCGGGATTCGAACTCACAACTTTAGTGGTGACAAGCACCAATTGGACAGGTAGTTGTAAATTCAACTACCTTCCGATCACGACGTCATTGTAAGAAATGACATGGATGTAAATAAACATGAGAATCTATGCAACATTACACTTGGACATAAAGTAAAGTAACGGAACAGCCCTTTTATTGCTGTTCTACATTTCACAGTCATAGAAAGTTTTCAACAATGAGCGTAACCCATATCCTAAAACAAGTGTGGAGCTGCCCCAAGCCTGAATGTGTTTTCTGTACACACATGTTTACGAGTTTAAAATCAAAACAATAGTTTTATTTCATATATAAATAAATTGATGATTTTATGTTAAGGTCACTTGACAGTTGATGACAAAAGAAGTTCTATTGTCTCTGAATGCATTCTTTTCATTTGATCTTTTTATGATTTATATACCAGAGTGTAAACAATAGCTAAGAATTATTAAATGATACACGTAGATACGAGATATTGCACAAGTCTGGGCTGTAGTTTTATTACTCACAGAAAGTCGTGCAATGATCAACGAGCTATATGTGATATTGTATGGCATAATGCATGTTACAATTCATTTATTCTACTATTTTCCGAGTTAAACAATCTCACGTTTCGCGTTCGACTATTTAACTCGGAAAACCGTAGTATAAATGTATATTACTTAAAACACACGCACCGGTAATGAAACACACTAGTCCATAGTCACCTATAGGAACATGCAGGAGTTATGAAAAGTACTAGAACTAGAAAACAATGGTTGATCTCCTCAATGAATGGAAAAAAAGATAATGTAGAAACCGATAGTTTGAACTACTCATCTCAATTTATGACAATATTTCTGTTCTTGGAAATGCTAGAATATCATTTTGTCTCTATTCAAATTTTTTTTTATTAAAGAAATATAAAATCTCACGAAAAGTTGAATTACAAAAAAGAAATATTTATAATCATGATCATTAATTGTTGTTTCCTCTTATAAAATCTGTTTGAATTAAATCGTACTATTAACACATAAAAAAGCGAAAGCCAGAGAATAGAAATGTACTATCTGTACTTGAAAGATGAACAAAACGGGAAATCCGAACGCATCTGTTCCGGTTCTTAGAATTTGTTTTCGAAATGGACAAGACAAATGGTTATTCATCATAACCATGACAACGAATTTAAGATTTTTGAAGTTGTTTAGTCAAATTGGATGTATTTGTAAACAGTGAATTTATTCAAGACTCAGTACGTAAGAATTGAAGATCTTGACATTTTGAAGTTACAAAGTCCGAAACAAGATTGTATTGAATAATTATTTCCTGTGTGTAATGATAATTCAAGCTTAGATTGCTTTAGTGTGTATTTTGTTAAAAAAAATATACTTTTATCAAGGTGTTTAAGGTATATACTATAGACAATTGGTTGAACTGTATGTCATTTTGTGTAAAGTAACGTAATAATGATTTTGTAACACTACATACTATTAGAAGAACTATATGACACAAATACAGATATAAGACTGAAAACCGCACAATTAAAAATTGCAGACATTTTTTTAATTACAATTTGATTAAAGCGTTTTTTATCTTGGTTTGGCGTTTTCTTTATAACTAATATTTAATACAAAAAAAAAGTTGTTTTTGTTTTCATATACATTTCAAAATATAGTATTTTAGTAACATCAATATTTTGATGAACAAATAGGTTGACTTACCTTTGGTGACGGGAATTGGCAATCAGTGTGCTGCCCAGTTAGGTATGCCAGTGATTTTTATATCTGACCAAACATCATAAAACACACGAGGCGTAAAGCCCAATTTGTCATATATGTCAAATATTTTTTTCCGTCAGAGATAAATTCTGGATTGTTTATATTTTTAATTGTCTTACAAATAATTAACAAAATAAAAAAAAATAAGCAAACAAAAAATCAACTAATTTATCAAAGATGATATATTATGGCATTTTTTTTTATATTGCACATTTAATATTCATCAGCATTATCGAACATCTTTGAGGGGTCGTCGTGGTCGTGATCGTACGGTAATTGGATTTACAACTACATGTGCAATCAGTGCCAATCACCTCTAAAGTTGTGAGTTCGAACCCAGATTTTGTCTATGTTTCTGACAATTTTATATTAGATTTTGTTTTGACCTGTTCCGAAATATGGTATTTTGTTCTTTTCATTTGATTAGCAACTGCTCCATGTTTTTTTCTCTCCAAAAATCACATGACAACGGACACGTGCACAACATACGTCATCATCATGGATGTACAACTCTGCACCGTGTATGGTAATTAGCATGTAATTAATTACTATTTATTTATTTATTTGTTTGTCATCATATGCATGGTCACGTAATGTTCTACCACAAATTCACACACTTTGCCAATTATCTCCTCGCTCACATTGTGAGAAAATGTCATTCAAGTTTTGGTTTTATAATAGTTTGGTGTGGAAAGCTACTTTCAACAATATTTCAGTTATATCGTGGCGGTCAGTTTTATTGGTGGAGAAAACCGGAGTACCCGGAGAAAACCACCGACCTATCGCAAGTCACTGACAGCGAATTTGATCACATTATATTGCATCGAGTACACCTCGCATATATATATATTATAGGTTCTCTGTTCTCAGCCCTAATGACTTCTTAATAAAGTGACCTATTTATCCTACTTGTATGTGTTAATGGATTCTAAATATTTAAAAAAAATGTTTTCCCCTTTTCATCTGAAGTGTTACAGTTGATAGAAAAATCTTCGAATATTAATTGAATAAAACTATCTCTTAGATTAACATTATCATAATAAGACATTATTGTAGATATTAAGCTACATTAAGAATTAATAGTATTGGTCCTGATAGTTGGGGTCGTCGTGTTCGTGATCGTATGGAAGTTGGATTTACAACTACCTGTACAATCAGTGACTATCACCGCTAAAGTTGTGAGTTCGAATCACCGCTCATGCCGAGGTGTACACGATACAACATTATGTGATAAATTTAGTCAGTGACATGCGACAGGTCGATCGGTGGTTTTTTCAACGGGAACTCCGGTTTCCTCCAGCAATAATACTGACCGTCATGATATAGCTGAAATATTGTTGAAAGTGGCGTTAAACACCATAGCACTAACCCCTTTACAGCTGTAAACTTCAGGGGCCGTGTCAATGAAACTATCATAAGATTTGTCCGAAGACATATCTTAGCACATAATTTAGGATAATCTTAGGACTATCCTAGGACATATCTAAGACTAAAACAAAGCTATTTTAGGACTATCTTAACTAGGATTGTCCTAACATAATAAAGAAAGCAATAAATACATGTAGCTGAAATTTACAGTCAATGTATTTAATATTTGGCGATATCTTCTAAACAAAAAATACATGTACATAAAATTAATTTAAATAAATAAAATTTATATTGAAAATAATTATTATAAAAGTTGAATGATAACTTTTTGTATTTCTAATATTTCATTTAAACAATTAAAAACTTTTCAACAATATGTACAAGTAAGTGAAATCTATTCAATTTAAAGTGTCACCGTGTCACACAGTCGTTCATGTATAGGGTTAAAGGACAACATCGTGCATTATATATTATAAATAAAGCCGACTTACAAGTACATTCATTTGATTACAAATCGCTTTTGCCAGCGGTACTGTATATCGTCATTATGAGTAGGAAACGAAGTCCGAATTTTACTGAGTCCGAACTACAAACGCTTTTGGATGATGTTGAACGCCACAAAAGTATTTTATTCAGCAAGCTGTCAAATGTCACCACCAACAGCGCAAAGAAAAAAGTTTGGGACACTATTTGTGCTAAGATAAATGCCGCTTATCAAACAGACCATCGGAGGACTGTGGATGAAATACGTTAAAAAGGGGGAGTGAATACAATTCCTCCCCCTTTTTTGCAGCAAACATTGACAGACTTGTCTTCTATCAATGCATCTTTGCGCATAATAGTTTATTTTGTTTTTATATGCTACATCTTTATCGTCTAAATAATCCAATGGGTTATCTCGGTCTCTAAACACTCTATTTCGACGAATATTATGTGCCCTTCCTCTCAAACGTAAATAAACATCGGCCATGTTTGTTCAATTTAGGACATCCTAACGATATCCTAACTTAGGACTATCCTAGGATAGTCTTATGACACCTTTTTGGTTGTCCTAACTTTAAGACAATATTTAGGAGATATCTTAACTTGAGACACTTTCATTGACCCGACTTGGGACTAAGATATATCCTAACTAAGACCATCCTAGGATATGTCTTAGTCCTAAGACAGCTTTGTTGACACGGCCCCAGGATTTTAGCCTTACCTGGTAAATTAATACTATAGAGTTTATATCAATTTCGATCAAATTGTTTGTTGCCATATATATGGGACCTATTATGAAATATAAATATTAATTGGACGTATTGATATGTTGGTTTTTTTTTTATCAAAGAATACCTATCTCATAGGGTTAAATATAGTTGCTAAATCACAGTCGTTATGAATAAGATTTTTTTCAAGTATTTTACAAGTTAAAATGTATCAGATTTGATTGATTGGTAATGCCAACTTAAGCAGTTTTTTTGGCTATATCGTAGTGTCAGATTTGAAAAGATAAAAAAAATATACATTTTTTTGGTCAGGTTTGGAGTTTTTACATACAAAACATGGATGGGAAATACCTTTTTTGATCAGATATCTGCATGTAGAATTATATTTGCATACAAGATCTTTATAGCGGTAATAAAATTCACACTTACAAAACAAAAATCGCATATACAACATCGCACTTTTTCCCCATTTAACAACTGTTTTATTTGTACCTTTCAAAAGAAATCGCATACACAACATTATACCCCCCACACACACACACTTATTTTTAACTGTATCATTGATTTGCTAATATCGCGTTGGTGTATTTACACATATTAGAGAAACACATCATAACATGAACATAAACATAAAATATGATGTTTTTGTTCAATATAATTGACAGTTTATCATGTATTTATGCTCATTGACGACAGGAAAACAATAAGACATGACAACCTTTTTAATCATCATCTATATTGCTATTTTTTGTATTAGACATTTAATGATGGCTTCGAATTCGTTTGTTATTTTTTTTTTATCAAAAATATATATTATCCAAATAGTCGTATAAATAAATTAAAACTATAATTTATATGAAAAATCTGGTGTCAAACATGATAATGACAATTAAACCTATCATTTATATTTAAACATGATGACAATCAAAACTATTATTTATTTGAATAAATGTGGTGCTTAAAAATGACTATAGAACGTAAGCGGCCGGTAGTTATTGTTAGGCAATTTGTCAGATATACATCACGATGAGAACAAGCTATATGTGTTGAAGAGATAATGGTACTATACCAACACACTTAAAGGCACACCGGCCGTTATTTTAATTTAAAAAAAAATGTTTCCCAACATAAGACCGACACTTTGATTTAAAAACCATAAAGATATATAGCAGTTGCAATTTTTCATAATATCATACGTAAATAGCTTAGAACGAAGGAAATACGTCGCTGTTGGGTTGATTTTCTTCCATCCAGGAAAGAATTCAATGCTAAACATTCGATTTTTTTTCACTAATTATGACGTTATAACATATTTTTTATTCCTGGCTTTTTCTTCAGAACATTTTATTAGTATATACATCGAATATCGACAACTTTTAATATAAAAAAAATCAATTCTGACAGCCTGTGTGCCTTTAATAGTAAAACTAGTAGTTATCAAGTCATTACGTTGTATTCGTATTTGTAATCTGTGATAATCTAGGCAGACAAGTTTGAAGATACATATACGTATATATATATAAACGGGTAATTAGAAGTCGTTAATCGAAGGACAGACAACACAATAGCCAAAAGAAAAAGGACAAACAACGATCTACAAAACATTACAGAAAAAACCCAAAAGATCAAGCAAAAAGAACCACAGTAAAAACCGGGGAGTGAACTCAGGTGCTCCGGATGGGTAAGCAGGTCCTGCTCCACATGTTGCACCCTTCGCGTTATTCTTGTATGATGTTTTAATGAAGAGGCACTGTGTTGAAAGGAATTATGTCATTCAGGTGTATGTTTTTAATATTCACCTCAGAAAACATCGTTACTTTTCTTTATATAATGGATTGTCTTTTTTATGCATAATGTATCGTTACTTTTCTTCTAAAAATATAATGGTAGTCCAAACAATGCATGCAAATGATGTTTTTTTTATTTATTGGTTTCTCATTTTGACATCTTAATTCACTGTATATTCCTGGTTATATCTATATTTGACATAATGGTATGTTTTTCTTTGATATTGCATATAAAAAAAATGGATATTATTACAAACTTGTCAACAACAACAAAAAAAAAAACCCCCAAAAAAAACAAAATACATAAAAAGTTATTCACACAGCTTTAACGTTCAATGGCTCTATGAATATATAACTAGGCCACCTGAGTGGTATAGGCCTAAAGGTTTATAACCCCGACTGTGGTAGATCGTGAGTTCAATCCCCGGTAGGGTCATGCAAGACAATGCAATCAGTATTTGTTGCTTCTCAATACTCGCACAGTATTAAACAGTAAGCTGGTAGGCTCATTGTCGGAATTATGTGTCCAGGGGGAGCGGTATGCCTTTCTTCTACGCTCAGGTGAGGTGTACTCGATACCACATCATGTGATAAAGTTTGTCAGTCACTTGCGGCAGGTCGATAGTTTTCTTCGGGTACTTAGTGGCCTTATAAGACAGGTAACCCATTAAAAGAGGATCAATTCATATAAAATTTTATATGACAGGACAAGAAAAAAGTAACCTTGTAATACAGGTGACTGCTTAATAGAGGTGACTGCATGGGCAGTTCGACTATATTTATGCTTGAGACGTACAGTTACTAATTAATGCAGTTGATTAAAACGAAGAGTCTCCTCCCTCAGGCATAGAAGACCTTAGCCGATTTGAATACCCTGCTTAGACAGACCCGTTGGCGTACTTGCTCCCAGTGACTAGCAAAATATTTTGTTTTCCAATCATTTGACTGAGCGTATCTTATCTGATTAAGGTTATTCACGAAATGCGTTGTGTGCACTCAATATGATTCTGTACGATTGTATTATTATCACTGGTTCGATACCTCTGCTGATGGAATAGGAGTCCCCGAGAGAATCATCTGTCCCGTTGTCATTGCGTTGACACTGATATGGTTTATGGGACAGTATACTATTATTATTGCCTTCATACGAGGTGAATAACCTATTGTCTTCCTCTTCATTATATATGTTTGGGTTGTATGCCAGGTTATATCCCTCGTCTGCAAATTTTCCGTAAAACACCCAAATTGTCTTATTACTTTTATATAGTAAAAAATATGTAAGGTACGTTGTTTTTGTATATTTATAATTATTTATTCAACCTTGAGTTCTGTGCTTGTGTTTCTTTACCTCTTTATGTTATTTTTTTTACTTGCGCGATTAAATATAGTTTGTGTATGAAAATGTCATACTATGATAGATTTATGGTTATTAAGGTATATACAAATATGATATCATCGTATAAGGCTATGAATGGTTTGATAGCATTTCTATACATTTCCGGACTTCATTGTGTAAGTGAGTAAGACGACGAGTGTGTTATAAGAAGTAGAAACTGCTCACCTGAGTTCACCCCCGGTGTATTTGGTGGGATCCGTGTTGCTCATTTGTTTTGTTTTTTGTGTTGTCCTTTATGTGTTCTTACGTTCTGAGTTCCGTATCGTGATGTCCGTTATGATTTCTGCATAAAAACAATGTTCGGTTCGTATTTACCTCCAGTTGTTTGTAGGAGGGCTCATGTCTTATTTACGTTATTTGTGTTTGTTTGCGTATAGTGGTGTCCAACACATATAGTGTTGTATTTGTCTTCGTCTTGTGTACCCTGTGTTGCCAGTTTCTCTGGATTTTCCGGTTTCGATTATCCCTTCGGTGTTCTCTAACAATTATCTTAAATGAATATATTCATGCGCAAGTCATGCACCTAGGGAGTTATGCACCTTTGTCATTGACAGATGTGTTTATTAGTTTATAAACAGAAGAGCCATCAATGTATATACTCTTCATGAAAAAAGGAATAAAATTACTATTCTGTTTCCTAAGACCACAGTGGAACATTTGATAATCTATTCATTAATAAATAAATGTAAGAGAATACCGAAGGGGCAATGAAAAATGGACAATCCAGAGAAACTGGCAAAATATGATACACAAGACGAAGACAAACAACACAAACATGATGATTAAACGAATAAAAAGAATTGGCTTATGAGCCGTTTAATTTCGTTTCTAATTTAAGAACTGCACCAGTAACAAAGCAGTGTTCTACATTTAACGATATTGACTCAAGCAAAAGGTGTAGATGGTTTTTATATAAATGCCATCTTGATAAACTGCCAGAAATTATACCGTCCGTACGAGCTAAATAAACGGCTTAAACTTCAAAATCATGGAGAGCTACTATGAAGCATTTTTCCTTATAATCTTGTTCAATAATAACGTAGATATGGAATTAAGTGGGCACGATTGGTTTCTGGAATAACCATTATCACATACGTTCATAATCAGAAGATTGGAAACCAAATCATTCAAAAAGCCTTTGTGAGCAAGTTAATCATATGGTAAAAACTAAATCGGCTAAGGTAACTTATGTCTGAAGAAGAGAACCTTAGTTTTATTACTAATTGCATTATTAAAACTCATACTTTGATTTTCCAAAAATTTTTTTTTACATTCTTTACTCAACATTACAACATTAACTAGTTTAAAAAAAAAATTGCCAAACCTCAAACTAAAAGAATTAAGCCTTGTTTTTTACGTCGAATTGTATCCCCAATACCATATCAAAAGTCTAGAAAAATATAGATAGGGGAAAATATTTTGGGGGGATTTTTTATTCCACTGTTTCTATTTCTCCACACAATTTTTATCCACAACTTCAGTTGATAATGTGGCACGTAGAAGAATCATTGATACTGTTGGTGATATCAATCATGCATTAAATCCATTAGAGGATCTTTGTTTTTCAAATTTATAAGAAAAACTTGGCATTTTCATCATTTGCCTTCAATATTAAACCTAAAAACATACCCCTTCCCTTAGAACAAATAGACGTTGATATGCTTGTTATGTTTACAAAAAAAGTGATCTATGCAAATTGTCAATATAAATCAGAACGTTTGGTTATATAAATCACAACATATGAACATTTATAATTCTATGACATTAATAATGTTAATTGTTAGTAAAAATGTGTACAAAATGGGAATTTTTGCCTGGCAAAATTTCCCATTTATCTCCCTTTTTCTGTGTTCTCTTGTTTGCACAAATGACTACATGAAATATAGAAATAGCGATACTTCTCAATGTTTTGCTTACAAGTAATAATTAAGATCTCATTTTGCATAATAGGGTGCTCCAAATAAGAAAAATGAAATATCACAATTTCTTGTGTTTTTTCTCGTAGACTAAGCGAGTAAACGGGAAAACATAATCATTATAGATATAAACTATTTCACATGTGAACTATTTTTTTCTCCGATAAGTACTACTACACACCCTTTCCACATTTACTGTTTGACAAAATGGAAGATTTTCGTTTTACTTGAGAAGCCCCAGTTATCCTAGAAGTCTGACTCATTATAGGACTAAAGAAACAAATCGATGAGAAGAGAAGCACAGTTTGTACTCATTGGAATACCGATTGTCTGCTATAAGCCACATCCACTGAACATAGCAAATATGATTTAGAGTATGCTCTCAATTCTTTGAAATAGACATCATTTAATCAAGATCATAATAGAAAAAAAACCCACAAAAATACTAACAGCTCAGTATCTTAGTCAACTGTAGTTTTGACAATTAAACATTCGCATTACCTGAAACATGTACTGCTTAGCGTCGATTTTCGACTTATTTTTTATTAGGATGTTGATATTTTAGCTTTGTTTATTTTGCAAATTTGCAAGGAAAAATTCCTTCTTTGGCTACGACTGGACAGGTTGTTGACCATTACAAGTTTATGTCTTTTTATTCTTTTTTTTTTTTTTATAGCAAAGTCTTTATTACTTGATAAAGTGTTCACACGACTTTAGTTATAACAGTTATAATAGTACACACACCTTATCAATAATGACATTAACCATGAATCTTCATTAATCTTTTAAACATTTAAATTATAATCACTAACAAAGGATCTTATTTAATTTTTGTTTGTGTCAGTACAAATGTATGCTTTGATGACTAGTCAGATAAAATATAAACAAGGGAAAAATCATAACTTTGAATGTGCAGTTACAGTGCAAAAAAAAAACAAAAAAAAACAAAAAATAATACCGGTAATAATAAAGAAAAAAAAAATATTGAAATAAAAAATAATAAATTGAAAAAAAAAATAAAAAATAAAAAGAGTTTGAAGATACCAAAGGGGCAATCAGAAACCGTATATCGAAGAAGGACAGAAAACACAATGGCCAAAAGAAAAAGTACAAAAGGACAAACAACAATCGACAAAATATACATATAAAACTAAAGATCAAGTAACACGAACCCCACTAAAAACCGGGGTGAACTCAGGTGCTCCGGAAAGGTAAGCAGTTCCTGCTCCACTAGTGGCACCCATCGTGTTAATCTAGTTACCAACCCGGTAATAAGCCGTGAATGAGGGAAGGACCGGAAAGTGTTTACGACAAGTGGAAGATATCCGTGGTCATTTGTGACACAGATATTCCATAACGGTCAACCAAGTCATGGTGGTGACCGCAAAATTTTTCGAAGTGATGACTTCAACTTTACCAAAAGGAACCATTGGTTCAGTAGCTTCCTTGTTAGCAGCAACCCTCTATCAAGGAAATCCTGATAGGAACCGAAACTCTGGAATATCGTATCATCTGAGAGAGATATACTCCATATGCAGGTGCTGCTGGAATGTTGCTACATATAAATGGAAAGTTTACAATGGGAAAATTGAAATCATCTCTTTTGTCGTAAAGTTTCGTTCTTAACCGACCTTAGTATAAACATATTTTATTAATTAATTCAATATTACACATTATGATAATACACATATAAATTGTACAGACATTTAAATTAATCAATAGGATTCGGAAACAAGTGGTTATACTTATATTAATCCGTATCCCTTCACTGTCGATTTCGAGGTGTAGGTCAAGGTATGAAGCAGACCTATCTGTATCTGTGGTATCCTTTATTTCAAGCTCAATGGGATAGATGCGATCAACAAAATCACCAAACCTAGAATTATTTAGTGAAAGGACATCATCTATGTAGGGGAACGTGAAATTAAAGGATCGGGCTAGCTTCTTTTCGTTTTTCCTGAGAAGCCCCTGTGTGAAGTTTGCCTCATACGAATAAAGGAGCAAGTCGGCGAGAAGAGGAGCACAGTTTGTACCCATAGGTATGCCGACTGTCTGTTGAAAAACACGTCCACCAAACATAACAAATATGTTGTCAATCAAAAACTCGAGCATATTGAAGATATCAGTTTCAGAGAACTTTTTTGATAGAATCAGATTGGTGTTTTACAAAATAAGATCTGTCTCTTCCTAGCACAAGGTATTTGTATCTGCGTTGACCATTCTTTTTTTATGAAATTAAAAAAAATAAAAAAAATAAAAGAATTTGGCTCGAGAAATAATCATAGTTCAAATACATGAAACATGAATTATATTTTATGATTTATTTGTATATGAACATTTCTTGTGGTATTTATCATTTGATCTTTTTTAAACCAACTTAAACGATGTTTGTCCGTTTTAAGTGTTAATTAATTAACATGCGTGTAGTACTTGATTGAGCTATAATACGACGGGCTACTGATCTCTTTATAATAAAATCAATCTGATTAAAATGATCATCATTAGGCTTTAAAACTTCAAATTCTACTTAAATATGACGTACAAATGTAATTGTCCAATCAAAGCTTCTGTTTGTAAACGGATGGAATGCATGTACAATAGATTGTTCAGATAAAGTCATACGAGTAGGCAAGGATATATATATATGAATCCTTGGAGTAGGTAAGTGAGTGATTGTTGTTTAACGCCAGATGAACATTTTGTTTAGCTACATTTTGTATATCATGGCAGGGGCCCGGGTGGCTCAATGAGTTAGGTCGCTGGATCTAACAGCTGATACAAGTCTATCACCAATACGGCGTGGGTTCGCGTCCGGCTTTGTAAATTACAAAAAGGGTGCACTCGACTCGCAACCGCAAGTAATAAAGTTTACCAGTTGCTTGCCCATGGTCGGTGGTTCTCTCCGGGTACTCCGGCTTCCTCCACCACTAAAACTGGTCGCCATGATATAGCTGAAATAGTGTTGAAAGTGGCGTTAAACACCAAAAATAAAAAATCAATCAATCTATATCATGGCCAGGACAAGTAACTTGATGAGATGAGTTTATGTCTGCTTCACCACAACGTTGAGTAGGAGCTCTTTTTTTCACTGAAACAACAGACCACAGTTGTGCAGTATCTTGACTACCCATAAGTTTTGCTTGTTTATCATCCATAATTCTACCTGCTGATTAGAGAAGTGGGAAATACATATTTCATAGTCTTTTATTGGTTTGACCCGTCTTGGGCTCGAACCTACATGTACGATCTACATACTAACCATTACAACACCGAAGCGGTCTAAAGTCATCAAGCTGTAATGCTAAAATAGATAAAATATGCGTCTGTTGCAGTCCGGTGTTAATTTTTCTTACGAAATGTGTGGAATCCGTCACAAAAAAAGAAAATGAATGCAAAATATGCTATATGACTAGTTGGTTATATTTTCCCCATTTCGCCATGTCTTGACTATCAAGTTGACTAAAAAATCAGCATTATTTTTTTAAAACAGAGTTTTGCTGAAATGTTTCAGATATAATAAGAATAAGTGTATTGTTTGTTATAAAGGGTTGCTTTTGGTTGTCATGGACCATCAGCTATATCTTTTATAGAAAATGAATATCCATGGAAAATTAATATTCTCTAAAAACAATCTTCAACATATATTTCATGTATGTCTTGATCCTAATTTATGAAATGCAAGTTCTCAAATATGATGCACTCTACTTCAATTATACCTTCAATGGGTATGTGTATTGAAAACCTGTTTACATGTAACCTATTGTCACTTGGTGAAAGTGAAATGAACATCTCATGCATGCTTGGGTTCTGGTGCCATTTTCAAATTAGGTAATCACATGAGAGTGAAATGTAAATAAAACCAGTGTGTTGTTGTTATTGTTTACACTGGAAGTTGGTAACAACAAGCATACTTACTCCCTATGCATATATCCATATTTGGTACAAATATTTAACATAGAGATCTAATGGGAAACTTTTTGGAAAATAGTGTCAAAATTCTGAAATTATTTGTCGGAGTAGGTAGATAATATACAAGTAAATGTGTGGAGGAAAAAAATCAATAAGTTGGACGGTTGATTTTTAATTAATTTTTTAGTCCTGTTTTAGGCTGGCCAAACGGACTATACAATATTGGTGTATTGACGGTAAATATATAATTTATGTGGCGAGGCTTAGAAACGGGGGAAAGACGAGCTTTTAGCGAGTCTTTCCAACCGTTTCGTGCCGAGCCACATAAATTATATCTTTACCGTCAATAGCCTAATGTTGTATTTATCCTGTAATACAATTTGCAAAAAAAGTGTTATTTAATTTAATAAAGAAAAAAAAAAAGATAACGGAAACCCCATTTGGTACTTCAACAGTAGTTCCGGTAAGGGGCGTGGTTTAATAGCTTTATAAGGTTAATGTGAAAAGTGTTATTATGACACTGTCATAATAAAGCAACAGTTTATTTCAACCCAGTTATTATGACAAAAATAACCCAATTGCAGGATAAATTAAATTATATAGTGTATTTAGTTACCTCCCTTAGCTAATAGATGCAGGCAAATGGGCAGCAGCTAAAATTTGCATAAAATGCAGGAATGAACCTCCAGAAAAGCTTTAAAGCCAATTAATATGGTGACAACTTATGAAAGTGACATTATCGCTAAATGATTAATTGATTCCCAGAGGAATCTGACACGCATTTGTGAATTTTTCGAACATTACTAAAACCGGAAGTGATAAAGATTTGGCGGTCGATTGAAAATTGACCCAAAACAATTAAGTTTCAGACCAAATAAACCATCTATAGTGTTATGGAGACGATTATTGTTATTGAGATACTTTATAAAACTTGGTGAGAGTGGTGACATTAATGTAAATTGGACTGATTATGTTATAAAGTGTAAGAAAATCGTGTTGAACGACGAGAGAGAAGAATTTCAAACCGTTGTCCCAAAAGGCCTTTACAAATCTGTCACACAAATTTTTGTGAAAGGCAAGAAATACATAACTATCAGAATATTTTATACAACTTTCAATTGCCTTGTCCATGGTAATGTAACACAAAGCTGGGTTGAGCCTGAGTTCAAGTTACTCAATCAGAAGGTACAGGAATTCACTAAAAAGGGGGAAGGGAACCCAGATGAAGCTTTTAATAGTATTCCCTTGGAAATGCCGACAACCTTTAATCCTGTACAAAGAGAAAGTATAGTAAAGGAAAATAAAGCTGAAGATAAATCGCAGACTTTGAATGATAGCAATTGTAGCATTGCAGACAATGACATTGTTGAAGCTTTACATGAAATTGAAAATAATCACATTGAGCAAACATTGTCTCTGAAGAATGACGTCCAATCTGTTGAAATAGCAAATAACTTTATAGTAGAAACATTACCAAAGCTATGCAACAAACTCGATAATATAGAAGATAAAATAGAAAAATCAAGTAAAATAGAAAACTTGAGTAATATTGAAATGACTAAACGACTAGGCAAGCTGTAGAGGAAAAGGTTGATAACCTTATTGAGAGATTCGAAATGAGCCAAAAAGACTACGAGCACAAAATAGAAAAGGAGATGGGTGAACCAAAGCCAAAACAATGTGAAAATGACTGTCTCAAGTTTGTAGACACTATAATAGAGCTAACTAGTAAGATATCTGGAATAGAAAGCAAGTTTGAACAGTTTGAAAAACACACCTTGCAAAATTTAAAGGAACCAAACTTGGATGTAGACTTGGAGTCAGATAAATCTAAACATGATGATAAATTTGAAATTACTGTTGAAACTAGTAATAAATTTGAATGTTTACAAAATCAAAATGCACAGGAGTGTAACAAAAGTGAACCGTATGTAGAAAGAGCTGACTTGCATACACTAGTTGCAATAAAAGAGGAAAACAACAAGAGAGAAACAATGGATATGTGCATAGTAGGATCTTCAGTAACTAGACATATAAACCCCCAAATTATGTATAAGACTAAGAAAGTTCATGTCGCTCAGCTTCAAGATAAAACGGTCCAAGGAGCAAAAGAGTTTATTGAAACAGTAGAGATGGAAGCAGGTATAGTTCTTTATCAAATTGGGTCCAATGATCTTCACAAAAAACAGCAATAGAAACACTTAAAGAAGTTGAAGATCTCGTCAAAACTACGAAAAAATGTATGCCATCAGCACGAATTGTCTTGTGTGAAATTCTACGAAGGTATCAGAGAAACGTACATTGGAGGAATATTTACGAAAATAAAAGAGAGGAATTCAATACTGGGCTGAAAGTTATTGGTGACCAATATTCTTGTATTCTAGTACATTGCCCACGTTTACAAGAAGATGACATAATTGATGGAATACATCCTTCCGTACAATCTGGTGTTCCAAAACTTGTCCGTGCGTATAAATATGTTCTGAACAAGATGTTAGGCCTCAGTGATGTACATGTCCACAACAGGAACATACAAAAAAGAAAATACTTACCAATATATATCTTTATTTCCGGTAACCTTTGTTAACACAATGGTATACAGATAACAAATTAAATACATACATAATACACAATAAGATACAATACAATACATAATAAGAAAACAGGCTATATAGAATATTTACAAAATGAGAGAGAGTTACATTTTTCAGCCAGGATGGCAGACATTTTCATTCATATATCTTATTAAGGTGCAAAGTTTTTTTATTTTCGATTTTTTTGTCAGATTCATTAAAGTACCAAATTTCAGAATATTATTATTTTCAAAGTATTTTTTATCTAAACAGGTTTTTCTTTTTTCACTGAAATAATTACATTTTAATAAATAATGGAACTCGTCTCCAAGGTCTGCTGTGTTACATAAATTACAAATTCTGAGTTCCCTAGGTATGTTTTTCCATCGTCCGTATTCAACAGGTAGTTTATGGTGATTCAGCCTAAAGCGACAAAACGTAAATATGTCCCTATCGTCGAGGATATTTAGATAATTTTCAAATTCAAATTTATTTTTAAAAAGGCGATAATTTAAAGTTTTCGATCCGGTATCAATATTTGCATGCCAGGTTTGGTAAAACTGATCTTGGAGACAAGTTTTAACGGAGTTTGTAAGCCATTGTTCACTTATGAAATTATGGTTCAACCATACATATGAAAGGCCACATTCATTTAATATACTCTCTACATAATTTATAACTAATAAAATATATAACTTGTAAAAAATAATTGACAGTTTAATATCTTTCCCGGTAATCAATTTCGACCAGTATCAGATATTCCTAAGTTTATTGTCTATATCTAAAGGATAACGATCAAGCGCCCCATATATCATACAGTTTGGAGTTGTAGCTTTTAAGTAAAGAATAATTTTGCAAAATTTCAAATGTACCTTTTACAAAATGTCATGATTTCCGGACCTCCAGATCTCACAGCCGTACAATAATATGGGTTTTACTAATTTATCAAAAAGATCAAGTTGACAGCTGATGGAAAGATTATGTTTCCTCCCCTTTTTTATTACTTCATACATAGCTTTAATAGCTTTTTCAGGAAGATGATTTTTACAAACTTTAAAACTTCCAGTCCAAGAAAAATAAATTCCCAAAATAATTTAAATATTTAACTATCTCAATATTAGTCCCATTATAATTAAAAATAAGATTTCTTGGTAGTCGTCCTTTAGAAAATACTACTATCTTTGTTTTATCAACATTTACTTTCATGTTCCAAGTGTCACAATATAAATAAAATTTATCAAGTTTGAAGTTTGCTTGAGGATTCTGCCATTAGGACAGTATCATCTGCATACAAGATGATAAACAATTTCATAAAAATATCTAACCTGCTATCAAGTTCATCAGAAATAAAATTCAATCCCGGAACATTTTCATGCCTAAAAAAGTCTTCCAAATCATTTAAAAATAACGAGAATGGAAAGGAAATAAATTTGCCCTTGTCGGACCATATTTCACATGGAAAATATTCAGATTTATTTCCATTATAAAATAAACAAGATTTGATATTCTGATACATGTTAAAAATAACTTATTACCATTTATATTATTCAAAAGCATCGCATACTATAAAGCATCGCGCTATACAGTATCAAATGCTTTTTCAAAATCAACAAAAGCGCAGAATAATTTCTTTTTCTTATTTTTCAAAATTTCAAAAAAAGATTGAAGTACAAACATACAATCAGTTGTTGAGTATCCAGATCGAAATCCGCATTGGTTTTCATTAATTAATAAAATTTCATCAGAAAATGCAGACAGTCTTGCATTTAAAACTGTTGTAAATAGTTTCCCGAAACAACTTACTATTGTAATAGGTCTATAATTTTTAGGATTAAATATATCGCCCTTATTTTTATAAAACGGTTTGATTATCCCCGATACCCACATTTCAGGTATTACACCAGATTTAAAAAATAAGTTGAATAATTTTTCATATAATTCAATAAATTGATTGCTTGTTGATTTTATATATTCATTTATAATACAATCATCGCCACATGCCTTGTTATTTTAAAGATTTTTAATACATTTGAATATGTCATTTTGTGTAATGTTTCTATTAATCCTTTCATTCAATAAATTAACACTGTTCTGTTCAAGCTTTTGAGTATTTTCTTCATTTACATTACAGAGAACGTCATATACCGAAAATAATCGTATACCAAGAAGATATTACGAGACGAAAAACCAGAGAAATGATATCCATCCAAAATACAATTACAATCAAAACCGTAACAATGTGTTTTCAGACGAAGAAAGATGGATCAATAATATAAGAGATACACAATATTTTGACTATGAACATGGTTTAAGGGACGTAAATCATTTTCATGATACAGATTATGATATAAAATACAAGAGGGAAGAATCTCCTCAAGATAAACTTAAATGGGTACTAAGTTCTTTGATCAGAGAGTTGTATTAAATCTGCATTTCTTTTATCTCAGAACTTTAAATATGCAACATATTTTGTTGTTTTGTTTTGTTTTGTTTTGTTTACAATGTGTACAGTGAGTACATACTGTATTTTTCATAGTCTTGAATACTTTAATTAAGTACAGTAATGCTTATTACTTCATCATTTCATGACTTACATAAGAGAGATATTTTTTTTCCTGCAGTGAAGAGAAGTATATCTAAAACTAGAGGCTCCCAGGAGCCTGTATAGCTCACCTGGGTATAACATCAGCCAATAAAACTTGATAACTTTGGTAAAAAAAAATAACAAATGTTGCCCTAGTCATTGCAGATCACTTCTCCAAAAAAATTTGGGCAGGGGTTCCCCCTTTAATGTAAGTTATCAAAATTGCTGTAGAAAACCATATATGTCATTGATTCTCAAAATTTAGCTTTTGCTACTTCACATTATGTAATAGAGTTGCTTCCCTTTGATTATTTGAGTCCCAAAAGCAGTGAGTCAACAAAAGAAAATACATTTCAACAGGAATAACTCTTCACACAGTTGTCACACATTTTCAACTGTGGGGAAATGTTTTGTAGATCTTGACATGCTGAACATTTTTGCAGCTTCAACTTTCCCTCTATTCCTAACAGTTTTTGAGATATAAGATGAAAGTATTAAAATTTAGAACATTTTGATGAAAAAAGAGCAATAACTCCACAATGGGTAATGGGATTTACTTCAAAATTGCGGGGTAGGTAGATCTTGACATGCTGCAATTTTTTTCAATTTAAACATAACCTTTATCTCTTATAGTTTTTGAAATATAAGACGAAAAGTATTAAAATTTTACACATTTGATGAAAAAAGGGCAATAACTCCAAGATGGGTTATCAGATTTACTGCAAAATTACAGGGTAGGTCGATCTTGACATACTGAACATGTTTGCTGTTTATACTTAACATCTATCTCTTATAGTTTTTTAAATAAAGAACGAAAAGTATTAAAATTGTGAAAATTTGATGAAAAAGGGCAATAATTCCAAGACGGGTAATCAGATTTTCTTCACAATTGCAGGGTAGGTAGACCTTGACATGCTGCACATTTGTGCAGTTTAAACTTATCATCTATCTCTTATAGTTTTTGAAATAAAGAACAACAAGGGCAACGCAAAGTGTGGCATATCCCCTCGCCTACAAATTTAACTTAATGACCTTGACCTTTGACCTTGAAAATCAATAGAATTCCAGACTCCTAAGGACTAAGTATGTACCAAGTTTGGGCAAAATCTATTGAAGGACGTTGATTCTAGACCGTTCACAAGGAAGTTATGCGGTAAAAATTGTACCCGATGACATTGAAAATCAATAGGCTTCCAGACTCTCCTAAGGACTAAGTGTATACCAGGTTTGGTCAAAATCCATTGAAGGATGTTGATTCTAGAGC
>MJUT01059187.1:449567-463687 GCA_002080005.1 Gigantidas platifrons
AGTGATGTATGACAGAGTGACGTTATACTCTTACTGTTCAGTGATGTATGACAGAGTGACGTTATACTCTTATTGGTCAGTGATGTATGACAGAGTGACGTTATACTCTTACTGGTCAGTGATGTATGACAGAGTGACGTTATACTCTTACTGGTCAGTGATGTATGACAGAGTGACGTTATAATCTTACTGGTCAGTGATGTATGACAGAGTGACGTTATACTCTTACTGGTCAGTGATGTATGCAAACATTTGTGATTATACGTTGCGTAAATATAGATTCTCCTTCAGTTGCCCGTGGGTTACGATATTTAACTATCGAGAGTGAAGAAATATCGTAACCCACATGGGCAACTAAAGGAGAATTTGTTTCTCCCATTATTTAACACGAACTTTATTTCAAATTTGAAATTAATGCGTTTGAAATTAATTCGGGGAAAGGCACGAGACATTTAAATCCTCTAGAGGATTACATATGTTTCCACCACTGGTTCAGCGGGGTTAAAATGCCGTAATAATGGGAGAAACGTATTTACGGATTTATGTGTCACTAATATTAAATATATTATGAATAAAGTTCACAATTCGAGCGTTCTTTATAGCAACTCTACTAACAAAGTTATATTTGAAGGTTGGCATTTTACTTACAGGTGCAAAACACTTACATGACCATAAACCAGCTTAACTCCGCCACTTTGTACTGATATGCCTGTAACAAACCAGGGAAGGGAGCGGTCATGGGGTGTGTCAGAGGGTATCGATTTTTCCTCTTTTTCAACACATTTTCTATTAGATGTTGGAACTGTTCCGACAATGTGGCTTTTTGTTTTGTTTTTCATTTTATGGACAAAGTAAAATTAATAATATAAGTATTTAATTAAAATTAACTAGAACAAACACATAATAATGTAATGTCTCTATTATATATGCTGATTATAGATACAGATTCCTTCAACAGAGATTAATTATCCCCCTCCCGTCCCAATTACAACAAGCCAGAACGCTACATCAGCACAGAACATTAAATGGTTTGAAAATTGGGACCCAAACACTGGAAGTGACGAAGTCATCGATGAAGATGAGCCCGTAACCCAGGCCCAATTAGACAGCCATGCCAAAAATGTAATGTACAAAATGTAGTTGTATAGAGTATAAATAAATGTCTTTATTGGTTAGAAAATAACAACAACGCAAGAGAACTACCATACTTGTGAAAAAATCAAGTGTTGATAGTGCGCCGAGAGGGAGACGAAACGAAAATTGTGTTGATGAATGTAGAATTAAATACCGCTATTGTATATATGGATGGTATCCCTTCTTACAGTTTAAATAACTGTTCTTATGTTGCATCTAAATGGCACAACCAACAAAACATTGACGAACAAACATATCTTCATTATTTGAATAGCAATACACGTGGAAGTAATATTTTTGAATTAATGTATTGTAAATTCAATCAGAGTAGAAATGTGGGTTAGGGTTAAGGTTTTGTTTTTTTACGCCACGTTCAACAATATTTGTGTTATATCGTGACGGTCAGTTTTATTGGTGGAGAATACTGGAGTAACCGGAGAAAACCACCACCCTATCGTAAGTCACAGACAATTTTTTTTCTTCACATAGTCTTGTATCGAGTACACCTCGACATAAGTGGGACTCGATATAAGAAAAATATTGCATCATTATGTATTCCTAACCTAAAATACATGCATATGGAGATTTCACATTGTCCTAACATTTTTATATTTTGTCGTTATGTTTGCAATGTGTTTACATTTCTGACAACAATAGTCGATATTCCAATATATGTTTTACAAATGTACCTCAAACATCAAATGTTGTGTATTTTTTTTTTACATTCAACACTACAGACTCCCAAATCAGTTCTAACCAGTTTCGCACAATTAACTTTAAATACCTTTAAATTCAATGAAAGTATGTTAATGTTGAACATAACACACTGCTTTTGAATATGAGCCCTATATTGTATTTCAGCCGTACTGTCAAAATGGATAACGGAGAAAATATGGAAAATGCTGGTTATGCAATGAATTATGACACTGCTGGCTTCATAAATCAAATGAAAACACAAGTAGGAAAACTAAGTATAATATGAAATTACTCATCAACTAGTCATTTTGAAATAACTTTTTGAGGCATGTTTTTCAAATGGCCATGATTTAAACACAGACTTAAATAATCTGTCAGCAAAAACTATCATTGCATTTTGTTTCGAAAAAAAAAATGAATTCAGTTGTGTTTAACTTGTGTATTCTCAAAATGTTTATCATAGAAAATTATTTTGAAATTATAGAGTAAAAATACATAAAATTATGTTTTTATTGATACATAAATTATCAAAATCGGACATAGATTGACTTCAGAGTAATTAAAAAAAAAATGAAATATATAGGGAATATTGGAATCGTACGAATACTTTTGTCCACAGTCTGATATGATAAATAGGTTATGATATGGCATTTTTCATATTACATGCCGTATATTTCAACGGTCAACGACAAAACTGAAGATCACAATAATAACAATAATACAAATACATATTTGTTGTATCAAACAGAGTAATTATAAATGACTGATAGACAGGATTAATGATAAATATGCCTAATGGCGGTTTATGTAACAATTTGCGTTATAGCTTGGGGTTCTTATATCGAGGATTAACTAAATTATAATTTATTAAAAGTTTGTCAAGTCCAGTTGTGATAGATTATAAACAATAACTGTTAATTGAATAATTTCCCTCTGATCTTTGAGACACAATCTTGACAAAAGTGGGGGATAAACTGCATTAATTATTTATACACATAAAGAGATTATTTTGACATGTAAAACAAATGTAACACTTAGTTTAAAAATGGAAATAATAATGAACTATAAAACAAAATTAAATATGAAATATTGAAATAAAGAATTTCGAGAATTACATTTTCCGAGTTACTAAATGTGTCGGTTATATTACCCCGTCGGACCCAAGCTGATTCTCCGAATCAGTAAAACAAATAAAGTATACATACAATGTATATAGATACTAAAAATTAAACTGAATATTCAAATTAAGTGGAATAAAAATAGTTTTACATTTATATAGAGGCGCGCATAAAAACAAAATGTGAACATTACAAATACATTTTCTATAAGTAGATTGTTTTCTACACGAGTTCTTTTGAAAATAATTACTGAATATGTGAATATAAAATGTCACATTTAAAACGATTAATAATAATACAAAATGTAGTTCCACTATATCTGCACCTACAAAATTATCATTAATGCGTGAAAGTACATGCATTTATTTCACGATGTCCGAACTCACTTGGAGAACACAATAAAATGTTGTTTTTTTTTCACCTTCATATAGTTTCTAACTATATTTTATTAGATTTGTTTTTGTTTATTTCAATAACAGTGTCATATTTCTCGCTTAGTACTATTCCTGGAACATTTGTCCAAACTGTAGCTAATCGGAATATATAATATATAGTCATAATACACACCGCATTTTATTTTCAAACGTAATAGAGTTTGTGCATGTCATCTTAGAATGTGATCATACTCAATATCGCTAATAAAACATTATTGCTTAGTGTAGATCTTTTCTTGATTAGAATTACTGAAAGGCATTGTTTTTACTGAAAAATATTTACTGTTTCTAAAAGTACATTTGAACCTTATAAATGGGGATCATAATCAAATAAAAATAATAACAGCTTAACAGTATGAATAAAATAAATTTACTATCTAGTAACGAACAAAATGCAAATAAAAATACTGTTGCATACTATATCATGTATATTATGGGTTGTGTCAACACAAATATGGTGCTACTGTAAAGTTCAAAGTACAAAAGGATCAACAATGGCTTAGTAGTAAGCAATTGGCTTTTTGCAAAAATGATTTTGTTGAATTGCCGTATGGTCTAAAGCTTAAGGTCGTCACTCCTACACTAAAGACATCAGCCGAATAAAGTTTGGATGACGAGTCCAACCCTTATTCTTTGGTACCAAAACAAGCCACCAATATATACTGTTTGTGTTATGTAAATTTACACCATTGTTACTCCTTTTATATCAAGTCATATGGTCGCTTTTCAGCGAGAAGTGCAAAAATGGCACTTAAATATAGTTCAAGAATAAATTGAAAAACATAAGTATTACTGCTTGAACATTTTCTTCTACAGGGTGTGGAAAATGGATATGTATGTGTGTATTTGTTGTGTTACTATGTGTATAATTTAAGAATTTTTATCAAAATTAAACCATTTTGTATGCTATCATTAAATAATTTATTTTTGATGATTGCGTTTTTGTACTTTTCGTCGTTTTCTTATTCGCTTTTGCTGTGCAATGCGTGTATGAAATTCTTGTTGTACCTCTTGTGGTATGTTTTCTTCTGGTTCCCACGTATTATTTCTACTACTGTAGCCTTCCCATTTTATGAAATATTTTCTTTTTCCATTGTCAATTTTTGTCTTAATTATTTTCTCAACCATGTACAAGTTTTCGTCATTGTTTATGTCATTGTTTGAGTTTGTATTGTCATCCTTATTTTTGGTGAAGTGTGTCGTCATTATTGTCCGTATGTATATTGTCGTCTGGTTGTGCAACTGGTTCCTGTTCCTCATCATCATCATCATCGCTATCATTAGCTTCATTGTTTGTTGTTCTGTCTTGTGGATCATAGAAACGTTTCAGTCTATTAGCGTTTGTTGGAACTTTAACTGGTGCGTTGTCGGAACATCGTCTTAACATATATGTTTGATTGCCTCTGTCTTCTGTTATCTAATAAGAACCGTCCCATCTGTTACATAGTTTTGGTGACAATCCGACTGGGTGCTTTTTGGAGTCAAGCCATACTTTATCAGGAACGGCAAAATTTGGCTCTTTTGCGTTCTTGTCGTGTTGCATTTTGTATTTTTCTTGAGCATTTTCAATGTTCTGTTGAGCAATATGACGTGCTGTCCTCAAATTATGGTGAATTTTATCAATGTACTGCTTTGCATCTGGGCCAACATATGTGGGTTCCGTCAAAACAGTGTCCATCGGTGTTCTGCATTCACGACCATAAAGAATGAAGTATGGGCTGTAATTTGTTGTTTCCGTGCAAATTAACGTATTCATGGCAAACGCAATACTTGGAAGTAATTCAGACCAGTTGGGCTGACTGTCGTCAATGGAAGTTCGGATTTTCTCAACAATTGTCTTGTTGTTCCGTTCGCACGTACTGTTTGTTTGTGGGCGATAACTGCTTGTATTGATCTTCTTTATTTCAAATATTTTGCAGACTTCTTTGATGATGTTTGATAGGAAATTGGTTCCTCTGTCAGTCAATATATCGTCTGGAGTAGAGTAGCGACATATGTATTCGCTATAAAATATTCTGGCAATTTCTTTGGCACCTGTACTTTTCAGTAGGAAAATTTCGACATGCTTTGAGAATGAACAGACGATCAGAAGAATATGTGTATAACCATCTGAGCTTGTTTTTAAGGGTCTAAGGATATCCATATGTACTCTTCTGAACACATCAAGGATTGGTAGTGTTTGTAACGGTGTAAGTTTCTTGTGGTTGTCTAATTTTGCCTTTTGACATTCTACACAAGATTGTACATATTCCATAATATTGCTGTACATTCCTAGCCAGAAATATTTATAGCGCATAGTTTGGTATGTGCGTTCCTTGCCGTGGTGGCCGCCTAGTAATTGGTCATGGTACGACTTCAGAATATCGTCACGGAGTGTACGAGGTATTGCTAACTGCTTTACAATTCTATCAGCTCGGTGACCTTTTCCTTTTGGGTACCATAGATGAAACAAAACATCGTCTTACAATATGTAGTCTTGAACTTCTATTGTTATCCTTCGAGCAACTTTCGTATTATCTGGTAAATTCCTGTCTAAAAGGTAGTTCCGAATGTCTTTAAAATCTTCATCTTCTGATTGGTCTTTAATGAGTTTTTCTATTGGCGTAGTTGTTAGTTCACATATTGAAGCGGCTGGATTGAAATCGACAAAATGAGTATCAGTCTGAGTGGAAGTAGTTGATTTATTAGCCGTTAAAGTCGTTGGTTCTGGTTCGTACTGTCTACGGCTTAGTGCATCGACGTTTCCATGACTTGTTCCCTTTTTGTAAATCATTTCAAAACTATAGCCTTGAAGAAACATTGTCCACCTTGCCAGTTTTCCTGTGTTTTGGGTCTCTTTTATTTTCTGAAAGTGCAACAGAGCTTGATGGTCGGTAAAAATTTTGAACTTGCGGCCTGCCAAGTAAACATGGTAGTGATTTACTCCTTCCACCAATGCTAAGAGCTCAAGGTCTCGGATTCCATAATTTTTCTCTGCTGCTCGCAATGCACGGCCACCATATGATATAACTTGTTCTCTGCCTTTTCTGTCTTTTTGTCCCAATACATAGCCAATTGCAACATGTGATGCGTCTGTATACAATATAAAGTCTCTTGCAAAATCTGGAAAAGCAAGTATTGGTGGTGACGTCAACAGGCGCTTCAGCTCTACAAATGCAGCTTCACATTCAGAAGTCCAGATAAATTTGGCTCCCTTAACTAGTAGCTTGTGTAGTGGTGAAGCTATGTGAAAGAAGCTTTTGCAAAACCTTTGGTAATAATTTGCTAGTCCGAGGAACGCTCTAACATCTGTTGTGTTTTGTGGGGCTAGAAATGTTTGTACAGCGTCTGTCTTAGATGTGTCCACTGATATGCCATCTTTTGACAGTACATGTCCCAAAAATTTCACCTCCTTGGCTGCAAAGCGACATTTTGATGGTTTAAGTCGAAGATTTGCTTCTCGTAATTTCTGGCAAATAGCATCTAGGTATTGTAGGTGTTCATCAAAGCTGCGGGAGAAGATCAAAATATCATCCATGTAGACTAATGCGAGTTTCCAATTCAGACCTCGTAAAACTTCAGACAGAGCTAACTGGAACGAGTGCGGACTGTTACTCAATCCATATGGGAGCTTATTGAACTCAAATACTCCTTCGTGACAAGTGAATGCAGACTTGTGTCTTGGTGAAGTTTTTGTTGCCAGTATCCATGGAACATATCAGCAACTGAATAGTATTTCGCCTTCGCTTCGCCAAGAATGTCGAAAATATTCTCTATACGTGGAAGCGGGAAAACTTTCTCTTCAGTTAGTTCGTTTAATTTTCGATAGTCCACTGCAAAACGGAACTCGTTGTTTTTCTTCTTAACTAAAACTACGGGGCTCTGCCATTCGCTATGCGATGGTTCTATTATACCATGATCCAACATCTCATTTACTTGTCTACTTATTTCGTTTTTTCCGGCTGGTGTTGCTTGGTAAAATCGTTGCCCGATAGGTGGTGCTGTTCCTGTTTCAATTCGATGTGGATGTAGTTCTGTACAGACAAGTTCTGGTAGGTTTGTTGCAAACACGTATCGATTCATTCCTAACAAAGTCAAAAGTGAAAGTTTTTGTTCTTCCGTCAAGTCGGAGTCTGAAAGGTCAAAATTTAGCTGCTGTGCAATATCAACAAATTTGTCATTGTTATTGTGTTTGTTGGTATTTGAACCTGCATTTATATTTGAAATTGATGCAACATTGTCACTGATTTCTAATGTAATAGATTCCTCATGAATATCACACAATTTGCCTATTTGTGTGTTCTTTGATAATCTAACCTTTGTATTGGTTGGATTTAAAATTTGTAAAAATGACTTGTTATCTTTGATTTTTTACTAAACATGTAGCACCTATGACACTTTGCTTACCAACAAGTGAAGGGTTAGCTTCTACTAAACATGTAGCACCTATAACACTTTGTTTACCAACAAGTGAAGGGTTAGCTTCTATTAAACCTATTTTAGATTTGATATTCTTATTTACAGTCTGAATGGGAACTAAAACTTCGGACCTAGCGGGGATATTTTCATCTTTAATTAATGAAATAAAACAAATACTACTGTCATTATTTTTACCACTAACAATGGGTACTTGTGTTATACCTGACTGTAAAGTAAGGGATTTATCTTCAAAATTTAGACTAGCTCTCTGTTTAGTTAGGAAATCAAAACCAAGGATAATTGCATGTTTTAAATTATGAATAACATACACTGTTTGTTGTAAAGACAATCTACCTACTTCAATTGTAATATTAATTTTTCCTTTTACTTTTAATAAAGCACCACTTACTCCATTGACAATTAAAAATGCCTTTTCAAGCGGATATTTGTTTTGCAAATTTGCATGATAATAATCTGCCGAAATTGCACTAATGTGTGCGCCCGAATCAACCATGGCCAATTAACCCGAATTTTTATTAAATTTGTATCATTTTGGCTATTTATATTTGATGCCGAAATTAATTTTGATGGTTGCGCCGAAATAGGTTTTCGTTTTGATCTACACATTTTTGCTAAATGGCCGATGGTTTTGCATCTATGACATTTAACCCTTAAAAGGCGACATTGAGATAGACTATGATCACACTCACCACATCTGGAACACGGATTTCGTCGTCGTTGTTTCCGTCTTTTTGGTCATAGCGGGGATGTGCAGTTCCATGATTCTATCGGAAACGCAGGTATCGGTTGTGTCGGCACTTTGTCGATGATTGTTACAATTTCATCTACTTGATTTTCCTTCAAAATTCTCACTTCATCGATAAGGGGTTGAAATTGTTGCATCAGTTTTTGTTTTTCCTCTTCCTCGCGCTTCTTTAGAAAACCGTGAATAACTTCTGCAGATCGTAATGCTTTCTCTGTTTCGGTTAAAGTATCCGGTTCTTTTCCAAACAAATGAATAAATTCTGGTTTACATCTGATACGTAATTTAGCCATTTTCATGTCGTCATTTATGTCCAGATTTTCGGTAATAGTGTATAATCGGTTGATAAAGTCTGCAACCGATTCATCTTCATTTTATTTTAATTCGTCAAAATCACAATACCTTTGGAAATTTTGTCCATAACAATCCTGGTACTATTTCAGAAACTCTAATCTTAAAGCATCTTTCTTTTTCGAGATATCCGATGAAAGTTCGAAAAACCAAATTTGTGCAAATTCTTCCAAAAATAACGGGAAAGCAGTCCAAAAAGTTATTTCATATTGCAAAACATTCGTAAGTATCAAACCATCGCTGAGCGTTTTCTTTAAAATTGCCTTTAAATTTTGATGGCGCAAATTTTGTGAAATCCATTTTCTTGAACTTGGTTGTACAGAACGGTATAATGTTAGTAATTACATTAATTTAGTATTGGAATGTCACTACCGTTATCCATTTCTTCTTCTTGCGACGTCTCATTTCAGCACGAGCGATTTAAACACAATTTATATAGAAAATTTGTAAATGTCTTTTAATTTAACGGCATTAATTATCCATTTTCTCCACTTTGCTAATACAAGAGGTACACTACTGAGATCCGGGTATATTCCACCATGTATGACAGGGGCTTTTGCTACCCGATATCACACGAACGTATTTCTGGGAACTGGCTATTTGTCGTAACAAAGATTCAAAATCGCTAAAAGTTTTCCATATTTTATTTACAGCCGTATATTTCAACGGTTAACAACAAAAACTGAAGATCACAATAATAACAATAATACAAATATCAAACAGAGTAATTAAAAATGACTGATAGACAGGATTAATGATAAATATGCCTAATGGTGGTTTATATAACAATTTGCATTATAGCTTGGGGTTCTTATATCGAGGATTAACTAAATTATAATTTATTAAGAGTTTGTCAAGTCCAGTTGTGATAGATTATAAACAATAACTGTTAATTGAATAATTTCCCTCTGATCTTCAAGACTACTACAAGATGCAGATATGTACAGTACACATGTATACAATGACCAACACAATAGAAGATAATATGAGTATCTAACATAAATTACATTTATATACACAACATACATAATCAAGTGCACCTAACACAACATAAATAGTCGAGTGCACCTTACCTAAATATAACAGTAACATTTGATCAACACGTGGACTATATATAAACAGTATTGATAAGTTATAATATTGTGAGGGGTAAATAGATAGTTTGGGATTATAACAAAATTACATGGTAAGGTAAGTTTGGATTTACAAATACTTGGTTAATTTCTTCATGAAAATTGCCAGATTATTCAGTACCTTAACATTGCAGTGGTAAAGTAGACCCTTGAACTTATTTTCTGTGGGATTAGTTCTGTAATAACCTGGTATATAGACATTTCTCAATCTAACAATATCTGCATTTTTACATGTAAATAAATAATGAAATTCATTTCCCAAAGCTCTGTCGTTACATATGGTGCATAAACGGTTTTCCCGTGGAACATTGTGCCATCTACCAACTTCTATCGGAAATTTTAAATTTGAGCATCTTACTTTGCATATATACAATCGTTTTTCTTTTTCCAATTTTATTAAATATTTTTCTAAACAAAAATCTGCTTTGAACAAAGAATAAAGTTTACCTCTTGATGAACTATCTATATCACTATGCCATTTTTGTATAAATTGATCACATAATATTTGTTTGACCACAATTTTCGCATCATTACTATGCAAAGCACTCTGATTATTCCATACCAAACTTAAGCCAATTTCATCTAACACTGATTTTACAAACAGCAGCCAATTCGAATTGTAGTTTTCAGATGAATACATGCTATATAACAGGTTATACACAATACCAGATAGTTTTGTTTGATTCATTAATAATTTTGTCCAGAAGTTTAATACACGAGTTTTAACCTTTATTGCCAATGGGTATCTACCAGTTTCTCCATATACCATGAACTTTGGAGTACTTGATCTAACAGATAAGATGTTTTTCAAAAAACGTAAATGAACCTTTTCTAAAATATTTATGTTTTCAAAACCCCAGATTTCACAAGCATATAACAATATAGGTTCAATAAGAGAATCAAACAGTTTAAGCTGAAGGTCAATAGGGATAGCCATGTTTCTAGTTTTACGATATAATGCATACACAGCTTTCTGAGCTTGCTCAACTAGTTTCTTTTTCGCCATATTAAAGTTCCTGAGAATTGTACACGGTTTACATTATTTCATAGAATAGAGGATGAAAACAATTAAAACATGAAAAGAAAAAGAATACACAATCACAACCCTAAATACACTATAATTTAAATTTAAAAGATGTTATAGACCTCTATTTCATAAACTTTCACTAAGTAGACGAAATGGGAATAGACCAAATGGGAGTAGACCAAGTGGGAAGTTACCGTTTAAATTTTCTCATGTTAATATATTTTTCTTAAAAGGTGTACAAAGGACATCATATTAAAGATTGAAATTAAACGCTCATTATCTTTTTACAGCAATATAATTTGTTAATTGACATATTCTATCATGTCCGCAGGCAAATGTCAAAGACTCGATTGTTTTTATAACTACATGTATATTGAAGCCATGTTTGGTTGTTGTAACCTACAAAATTTAGCATGCATGTCGTATCAAAACAAAGTTGTTGACCGCTGTTCTTCACTTTAATGTATGAAATGAAGCTATATATACATGCTGTGGAAATCTGCAAATTTTATTTTGATTTCGATTTTTGATATAAAAATTTGTTATAGAATTTTGCGCAGTATCGATAACATCTTCTGATGAAATTTAGTGTTGCTAGAAGGTCCCAGGAGCAATTTAAGAAACGACCTCTCATGAATTAATGGTATTCATTGTTTATATTTGTGTTTATCACATTTGAAAACTAACACTCACAACGACTGAATAAAATTCAAACAATACAAGATTTTTGGATATACAGGTACATGTATATGACTTTTTATTCAACATATCGCGAAAAATTCCGGAGCATTGCAGCAGTTTTACTTTGGATCTGTTCTGGAGAAAACAGATTGAACCTAATTTTACCATTAGATGTTTTCAGTGTCTAGTATAACACGATATCTATTTCTATCTTGATATTTCCTTATAAAGTTACAATCGTGTTAATTGCCCCCAATAAAAGTCAACGACCCAATAACGGACAGGTAAAATTTACCTGTTCGGACATAGAAATTTTCGGAGTTCATTACAAAGATTGCACAAATTTCAATTTTTAACAGAGAATGGAAATATCTAAACGTTATTTTATAAGTGTGTTATTGGTATCAATCGGAAGACAAAACTTTCAAGAATTGGAAACTATGAACGTTTGTGCGATGAAAAGAAAGATAAAATTAATAATTAGGACACAAAGTCGTCATAACGATGTTCTAAAGTATAAATCAGAAGGAGATATAGGAGAGAAAGGGACTAAATTTAAAAGCTAAATGGAAATATCTAACCCTTAACACATTTCTATAAAATTAGATTCTTCAGAAAGAGCATACCCAGTCAGCAACAAGACGTTGATCCGACGTTGGTACATGGTCGGTATGGTTGGTCGAACGTCGTGGTTGGCATGCCAACGTTCGCCCAACGCTGGGCCAACGTGAGCAACCCAACCGTTGGGTTGATATCGTTGGCCCAATGTTGGCACGACGTAAGCTTTTTGATGGTGAGATGGGTAGCCAATTAGCCAACGTTGTGATCCGACTATGGACCCACCCCCCACCCTCACACGAATCACACCTACCCACGCTAGATTTATGACGGAATTATACATGTTTCATTTCCTTTATATGCACATTATTTTTTTTAAACTTTTTTAACATCTAATTTACCCACTGAATTTACACCTATATCTAACTTAATGAATAAAATCTCAGATAAATATTTGGTCGTCACAGCTGTATCGTAAATTTCTACCATCCCTCTTTGATAATATTTGATATTGCATGCAATTTGATACTTCCTGTAGCGTTGGACATCATTTGCGCGCCACTTCTGTTGACATCCTGCGTAAAAGACATAGAAAGACTGAGAAATGTAAGTATTTATAATTCAATTATTTATGTTTAAACAAAAACTTCGTTGAACAAAAAAGTAAAGGTTCTTAAATAATAGTGTGTGTCTTACGGAAAAAAGCACTGTTGAAGAATAATTAAAGGACGCACAGCGACCTTGATGATTTTTGTTCTGATAAAATATTGCATGTTTTGTGCGAATTCAAGACAAACCATATTGGTTATACAAGTGTTGGAAACTCCATATTTACATTTGAATGTTTTGTTTATCTGCGAAATAATACATACGGATTTTTTCCCGTTTACTTTATTGTAGTTTCGGTCGATATCTCGCACAGATATTTCCTTTGCAATTTTACTTTTATGCATACTAGAGTTCGATCGAGCGTTTTTTATTGATGAATAGATACAATTTAAAAAAAGCTATAGCAGATTATTTCTTTGTCGTTAAATAAAGGTAAAATTAACAATCTATTATATGTATTTTTATATTAGTTTTTATCTACAAATTTAAAAAATACCATTAAGTAAGCCATAGACAAGTGTTTCAATTAATCTAAATAACTTGTGTGAACAATTGATTAATTGTAACACATGCGGCCTGACCAATTTTCTCTTATCACATAGACATGCATGTACTAGGTCAAACCAGAGGATCAAACGCATGAGTAACTTGATCAGTTATACAACTTGTTAGTATAGTAAATAACATACTGGCTTATCATGAATTTATAATGAATACATTTAAAATGTTACCGCCAAGTTCACATTATTAATTTTTTTTTTCAGAAAAAAAACACATTCTCACATTAGACTCAATAAAATGTCTTACTGGAGAGTCAAAAGAAAAGTTGACAAAATAATAAATTCATTAGAAGACATTTTGCCGGTTAATCAAATGTCAATACTCCACAATATGGATCACCTTTAAATATGATATTTTGTTCCATATTGTCTGATTTATTGAAGAGTTTTTAAGAATAACCATATTAATTTTGTGTTCCTTCCTTAATCTGTAAGAAATCTTTGTTTTTCCAGATTAATTATCTTGGGACTATTGGTGGTGAAAACGTGAAAGAATGTACGAGAAGAATAATGAAATGCATTATGAAAACCGAATTGGCGGTACAACTGAACTGGAGAGGAAAGGGAGATAAACATGCGTTTGAAATATTATTGACGTGTGCAGTGGTTAAATGTAAGTTTATAATTAATGTCAGTTCAGAAACAAAACATTTTTTTT
>MJUT01059187.1:463711-475920 GCA_002080005.1 Gigantidas platifrons
AAAAAAAATCATAACACTGTGACATCTTCAACAAATGAGAAATGACTCGCATCCTTCAGCAAGTTTAAGACCGCACATACATATTTATCATATTTACTGTGGCCAATGTCTATGACAGTACCTATACGCTTGTTTAATGTCCGGTTAGTAGGCAAAGCAAGAATTTAACAATTTTGTAACAAACTATGAATTTTGATGTTATCTGCACTGATGAGACATAAATTGTCGAAATGGCCATTTGCAGAATTTAAATTAACTGCAATCTCGGTACCTTGTTATTTTGTAACAGTACCAGGTTACCATTAACTTTACACAAGTAAGATAAATTGACTTCAAAACAGATATCATTGACTGAATTCACTTACAATTTGGTGATATATTTGGACATATTTATGAAACTATTCTTCAACGTATACTTAACTGTGCTTGTAATTTCAGGTGCAGTTCGCAAAAATATTTTAACAAGACAGGAAGCGGATGACAGAATAGAAAATGTTATCAAAGACTGGTTAAAATATGCCAGTGATCGGGATGGTGGCAGAAAAAAGAGAAAAAAAGGAAGGCAACCAACAGGAGCCGAACGGTCTTCCTCAATAGACACTGACAATATTTCATTGTTTTATATAGCAGTTTTGCCGAAACATATCATAATAGTTTTATGATGGACTATTATAAATTTGTATTCCTGTTGGACTTTTTTAACAAGGAATAATTGTTTTGATATTGCAATATAGCTGATTAAATGTTTTAAAACTGATTGTTTTATCTAGCAGTTTTATGAAGCTATTGAACGTTTGAAGTAGAATATCGAAGGAAATGTTCAATACTTCTGATTGCGAACAATTGACACATGACAAAAATATTCACATGAACTAGTACATATTGTAGGTACCTTTCTTATGATACTAAATCCAGAATCAGAGATTACATATTCAAGAAACGTGTGAAAGACGTAGAAACCGCACTAAAAATGGAACTCATATGTATTGATACAGTTTAGGTAGGAATAAAGTTGTAGTGGGAACCATGTTGTTCTTGTGTCTTGTTTAGTATCCTTATGATTTATTTTTTAACTGAAACACAATTCGTCAATAGTAGTTGAATAAGTTGCAAGTGATTGGTTTCTGTGTAATTTTCATACTGGAAAGTATTTCAATTTCTTATTGCGAATCAACTAATTTATGGGGGAAAATATACAAATATATTCTATTACTGTATATGGTCATTTTGACAATTGATGTCTCTTAAGTATAGCCATAATGAAGGAGGCTGTGACACATCACTTGGCATGTGCTTTGAATCATAGTTTCTGTTGAGTCTACAACATTTTGTCATGCTACTGTTTGATGGAATATTGGATCAAACATGAACGTGAACCGCTGGTGGAAAATAGTCAAGGCTGACGTTAGAGTTGAACATGGTTGGCAAAGGGTTGTAAATAGTTTAGGCTGACTTTGGACCGACGTTGGATACTGGTGGGATTAGGTTGGCACATGGTTGTAAATAGTTTTGACTGACGTTGGGCCGACGTTGGATAATGGTTGGATTAGGTTGGCAAATGGTTGTAAATAGTTTTGACTGACGTTAGGCCGACGTCGAACCGACCGTCGGGCCAATGTAGCGCCAATTAGCACTATTACGATGGGCCAACGTTGGGTTCCAACGTCGGGCCAACGATCCGAACGCCCGAAAACCAACGTTGGGCCGACGTTGGATAATGGTTGGATTAGGTTGGCAAATGGTTGTAAATAGTTTTGGGTGACAATGGGCCGACGTCGAACCGACCGTCGGGCCAACGTGGCACCAATTAGCACTATTACGATGGGCCAACGTTGGGTTCCGACGTCGGGCCCGACAACCAACGTCGGCCCAACGTAGTGTTGCTATCTGGGTAAAAAGAACAATTTCGTGATATGAACGTTTATATGCAAAATTAGTATTAAATTCATTTAATTTGATGTTGAAGTAACACGTCCCATTAAGTTCTATGTTATTTTCCAATTAATTAGTTAGGTAAAGTTAACGCATGCGCAATGTACTCTGGCCGTGATTTCTGGCCATGTTTACCATTATAAGAAAACAATAAACCAAGGTATGAATAGGATTCAACTATTTAAATATTTGAGTCACATAATAGAAAATTTTGATTAGGTATAAAGTTTCTTTTTGAAAACACCATAATTTTTGTCTTAACAACGTTTACAGATAATTTCCACATGTTACAGTAATCTTCAAATATTTTTAGACAATTTTGTAGTTCATTGAAGGATTCTGCTAATATAATGGTATCATCTGCATATAGAAGAATAAAACTCAACATATAAACTCTCAAATGTTCTTGGATTTTTTGTGATATTGTGTGGAGACCTGAAATATAGTTAACACTCAAATACTCTTCAAGATCTGATAGGAAAACTGAAAACAAGAAAGGGTATAAATTTTCCCCTTGACGGACCCAAGATCACATGAGAAAAACCCAGAATTGTCACTACCTTGTTTCACACATGATTTGATACTATCATACATATTAAAAATAACCTTAAGTATTTTCCCAGTAATTTTGTTTTGTATAAGTTTTTGCCATAACCCCATTCTCCAAACAGTATCAAACGCTTTTTTGAAATCAATAAATGCACAATACAGTCTTTTACCAGAAGATAAATATAATTCTATCAATACATGTAAAACAAAAATATTACCTAGTGTTGAAAATCCTTTTCGAAAACCTGCCTGTGACTTAGGTACAATTTCTACTAAATCTGAAAATTTTGATAATCTATCATTTATAATAGAAGTGAACAGTTTTCCAACTGATGGGACAAGGGTTATACCTCGATAATTATCAGGATTAAGGGGGTCCCCTTTATTTTTATAAATCGGCAAAATTATCCCAATCGTCCATCCCTCTGGAATAGATCCTGAATCTAATATTTTATTAAATAATTTTTTATACAAGGGCATAAGTAGATGTACAGTGGATTTCACATACTCGTTTACAATCAGATCATATCCAGGCGCTTTGCTATTTTTCATATTTTTAACAGCTGAGATGATTTCATCTTCAGTTATTTCCCCATTCAAAATATTATTAACAAATTCATCATCACAATCAGGTAATACAAAATCAACATATTCTTCCTCTTCATTATTAGTATTAAGATTTTTAAAATAATCATATAACTCATTTATAGGTATTTCAGATTTATTTTGGACAGATCTATTCATATTATTAAGAATTTTCCATAATTCTTTAGGTTCTGTTTCGGATGTTTTACGAAGATCATTCTCTAGTTTCAACTGATGTTCGTGAAAACATTTATTCATCATATATTTGTATTCTTTACTTGCCACTTTCAATGCGTGTCGAGTTTCATAAGTTTTTAGCGAGTTATGTTTTTTCTTCGCCTCATGAAATTTACCTCTCTTAACATGACACTCATTATTAAACCATGGTTGAAATATTTTTTGTCTCTGCTTTCTGGGACCAGACTTTGTACCAAATGTGTTTTCGGCCGATTCAATTAATAATTTAATAAAACTTTCAACAAAATCATTCAAATCAGATTGATATGAAGCACTATTTATACCCAGCATATCAAGTTGATTTAACAAGTCATTTGTTGCAAGTTTACTTTCCACACTGTCAACAAATTGATTTTTCATTTTTCATTTTCTTTGAGACACAATCTTGACAAAAGTGGGGGATAAACTGCATTAATTATTTATACACATAAAGAGATTAGTTTGACATGTAAAACAAATGTAACACTTAGTTTAAAAATGGAAATAATAATGAACTATAAAACAATATTAAATATGAAATATTGAAATAAAGAATTTCGAGAATTACATTTTCCGAGTTACTAAATGTGTCGGTTATAATATCGACGATTATGCCATAATAATTTAATATGGTGTGTAAGGCCTGATTTCACTGGCCAATCAATATGGAGCACGATGAATTATTTTGTACAACCATAGTTTCATGCTTCTGATTGTTATACAAACAAGTTGAACCATACTAACAGATTTCAAAATTAAATTAAAAGGTTTGTTTTGCAATTTTTGATAATGTTAATACGAGCTTAACCAACTTTGGGTCGGTTTATGATTTACACCAGCTGTGAACCGACTCAAAGTTGGTTATATCGTACAACCTAATCAAGAATTGAAAAAAAATCTTTTTGAATTTATCTGCACTGATGAAACATAAGTTGTCGAAATGACCATATGCAGAACCCAAATTTACTGCAATTTCGGTACTTGTATTTTTATTACTACTGGGTCGATGCCTCTGTCTGGTGGACTGTTAATCCCCGAGGGTATTCACCAGCCCGGTATCCCAGCACTTGGGTAGTGACCCGAAAACATTATATTATTTTGAAAACTTACAATATCAAAAGTTTAGAAATTCATAAAACTAAGGAGAATCTCTCTCGTCCAAAGTTCTGTCCTTAGCTAGTTTTGGCGCTACTTTTTAGGACCGTTAGGTTAGTGTTCTCTATCAGCCCTTTAACATCTTTTGGTTTTTGGTCTTCCAGTTGTTTTGATTTTATTGCACTGATGAGACATAAGTTGTCGAAATGGCCATATGCAGAACCCAAATTTACTGCAATTTCTGTACCTGTATTTGTATATGTTGCTTGATCAGGGAGCATGGGATAAAGGAATTTATCGACGTAAATTTCAAAACTCTTTTGAGCATACCATCAATACATGTATATATAGTTGTCATTTTTTCTTCATATGTAAGACAAGCTAATATCCATGTACTTGCAAATTTCCACATAAAACAGGGTATCTGAGCCCTCAAATCGGTTAAGATCGGTGTTCGATTTCACGAACAGTCTCGAGTACGATTTCGATCGTACTTTCTGATGTCACAATATTTTTTCCTGTGAAGTTTTCTCTATTACGACCAATCCTTGACTTACGACTTTTTGTGAAACTGGCCACTGAATCAAGTAAAGACGATAAACTCTACACTCCGATTGAAATGTAATGTCATTTAATTATATTTTATCTATGAAATTGTTTAATGTTTAGTGGAAAGGGATGAACATACTACGACTGGACCTTTGGAAATAACTGTATGCTGTTTTTCCATTTATATTTCTGACCTTATCCTCGGTTTAAAGAAACGGTATACCATACATTTTGTATGTATTCTCGCATTAGAGTTGTGTCAAGAAGTTTTCCCCTGTAGCTCTTACGTTCCTATACTGTTTTTTTGATATTTTCGCCCCATAGACGCATATTTCAGAAAACAAAACAGGATCATTAGAGCTACAGTTTCGTATCTTTGTTTGCTCTTTTTTCTTCAATAAATAAAAAATTCAACTAGAAGTATCTTTTGTAATCCTATTTCATTTCGCGTTTGAAACATTGAATTGAAATTGTTTAAAATCATCACCGGTTTCTCAAATTCAAATTCTTCATTGATATATAGTCCAACCTTGGATTGTTATCAACAACGTTACAATTCTCATGCATCACCCGATTTCTCAAGCATAACTTATCAATCTAATTCATCACATTTACTTGGAGGAACCCGTAGGAAGATAAATGCATTTTGACGATTTATTCCATATTCGACAAATGCAAGTAATAAAATCAAACTATTTCACACTGTTGATTTGATTTAAACATATTTTATTGTTCAAAAAGACAAAAGGATAAGACACAAGTTAAACAACTTAGACAGTCTTCTCCCATTACATATATTTCAAAATACACAATTGAACATAATAATATTTAATTACACAAATTTTTGTAAACATTTATAGTAAATGAAGGCATGAAGAAAAAAAAACAATTAAACAATTAAACCCCTCATGGAGCCTCATTGACTATATGATCAAAATATAGATAACCTATTGATACATATCGAACAGACCCAAATGCGTACTACGTGGCAATGGACATATTAACTTTCATTCCTCCATTGGGATTTTGTTGCTGAAAAAATTCATGGTAAGTATGTATATTTCTATTTATTTTGTAAGATCAAATAGTCTTCAAAGATCATCCAGAGGTTTTATTTTCAATTATGATCATTCGAATACCATGTTAACATTCTTTGTCAAAATGGTATACCTGTAAGGGAATTCACCTGGTTGTTTTGTTACAATTATACAGAAAAACTACCAGTATCTTTAATATATCTTTGAATAATTAAATATATTTCACAATTTGTTTCATCTGATAGAAAATCATTTCCAAATAACAAAGTATCAACATTTATTTCTACCCTGTTCATATTCAGTATTGCCAATGACGATAACATTTTGTTTCTATATACAATATAACGATTACAAAATAACAAATAATGTTCCGCATTTTCGTTTTGGTATCCACATATACAGTTTGGATTTGAAATTAAATTAGTACTAAACAAATCTTCTTTCAATGAACTACATTTGTTTCTTATTCTCGTGTGTAATACACTAAGATATCTATTACCACATGAAAAGTGTGCGGATATTTTCACATTTTTAAAATATATCTGACGGATTTTTGACTTAATTTCGAATATCAAGATCCAACGTATTCCACAGCTTAATAGTTGAAGGAAAAAAACATTGTTGAAGAAGTGCAAGTCTGTTTGCTTGTTGACTTATATTTTGACTGTTACGTAAATAATAATTCGAAGTTTCAGAAACTGTAGGTGGTATTAAATCTGATAAATATTCAGGTGCCAGATTATGTCCAATATGTCCAATCGATGTATCATCTGCAAATAATCTACCTAAACCAGTCATACCATCTGCAATGTCATTAATAAATACCAAAAATAATAACGGGCCCAACACCGACCCTTGAGGCACGCCTGCTTTAAGCTGACCAATGTTGGATTGCTTAAAAATGCCAAGAACAACGAGCATTGCTTAAATGTTTGCCGATTTCCTTTGTCATGAACAGGCACAATTCGTTTTTAGGAAAATTAGTAAGTATGGTTCGATATAAAAGCTAACGGGCATCAAGGAAAATGCCTTGGCCACAGAATCACATTGCCGAATTGTCGTTATACTGAAATATATGCTATGAAGTTCCCTACCTTTGCGCGGTCCCCAGGAATATATGTCGCTCTTATTCACCACGGGAAGTCGATCTCATGATTTTCTCATCATAACATTTTGTGGTGAAAGAGAGCGATAAGTGGCCGTGGTCTCGTTCCTCGTTTGATTGAAAATGGTTGTATCAATCCATCCAGTCATTTTACACACGAGGTATGACATTCATATCCTTCTTTAGCATTTTTTTAATATGAAGGATGTATGTGCTAATTCACCAGTTTGCCCACCACGTTACTTGTACTACTTCAAATGCAGATTGAACATTCAATACATTCATTTTTCAAATGTTTTCTCAAGCTTTTGTTTACATCTTGCTTCTTATATTTGAACCTACCATCTACACACTAACCATTACATCTATGGATGGTTTAAGATTTTAGGATGTCAAGATGTGATGTTAAAATAAATAAGAATGTGTCTGTTGTAGTCTAATGGGTTTTTTTTTCAACAAAACGTGTGGATTCCGTGACAGCGAAAAGATATAAAAAATATCACAAAATGTAATATATGTTCATTGTGGTGCAGAGCCGTCAATAAGACTTTTGAATAAAAAAGATATAATAAATATAGAAGTAATAAGTGCGTTTTAACTGTCAATATTGTTTAAAACTTCTAAGTCAATATCAAAGCCAAAGAATAGATGAAATACTGGTAAACTTAACTGGTAAAATCAATCAATCAATCAATCAATAGAACAAGCAAGCAATCAATCAATCATTTAATATCCCGTAATACGTCACACCACTCTGACACATTATCCCGTAAAACTGCGAATGGAGCTGAGAAACAGCCAATTCCATAGTTCCATAATTCCACTACCATCTCCATATTTTTTGGTTTCACCTGTAATTAAAATTTGGTACTCGAGTCCTGACTTGAGTTCCATTTCCAGGTCAGGTAATTATATCAAGACCTGTCTATATTAAAAAAATGTTTTGCCTTATTGTTTAATGCATTGTAAAATATCTACAATGTAATTCAGTAAAGCATATAATAATCGGTGAAATGTAAAACAAAACTTTGAAATTTTATCCTTTTCTATTGAAAAAAATTACTTAAATGCACAATTACGAATAGGTTAAACATCTTTGATAAGAATCGATTGAAACAATATATTAAACCTATCCAGTATTTAAAATACTTGTTCAAACATCTTAAAAACTTGCATAGTATGTATCGAGAAATATTTCGATTCTTATTTTAATTCCAAGTGAGAAAAAAAAAACAGTGCACATCTTAGTCGAGTCACAGTAAAGGTTTGTAAGTTTAATATATTTTATATTGTTTTACAATAATAATGTATTTAAATCATTTTCACATGAACATGAAATTTGATATTTCTTTAGCGAGATATGTATAAATGAATCGATTTATGTCTGAAAATAATCTTTTGAGTCTTTCTTGTAACACTAATGAAGGCTGTATGCATCTCGTAAAACAATATTTTGAAGTCGATTTAACTACCATACATATTTAGTTCCAGAGGCATATGAGTGGGACGGAAAGTAGGTGTGGGAGGGGGGAGTATTAGGAGTGGCCCTAAAAGTTTTTGGGGGGGGGGTCGAAGTGAACCAAGCAAATAAATAAAAAGAAATTTGGTTTCAGAGTATACATTTAATATATCCTTGTTTGACTGCCCAATAATTATTTTACTTTCATGTAATAAAAATTCAGCTTTTTCTTAAATTTGAGCCTGGGCCATTTTCACTGGCGCCAACGTGATGATCGTAACTGCAGTTACGATCATTCCAACATGGCGGAGGGAAAAACCGGTAAATTTTATTAGGCATTTTTTCCACGTTAACGGTTTATTTTCATATTTGTATTGTGTCAAGAAACATGTTGTTAATTCAGTTCATTGAAAGGTTGTTTTCCATAAAATGGAAATTTGACGAGAAGAAAGAAAATCGAGATACAAAAAAACTCGATGATGATCGTAACTTCATTATTTTATATGCAATGATGATCGTAACTTTCACTTATAATGATCGTAATAGAATTCGTTACGCATGCAAAAACGGACATGTTATCAGCCAGTCAAAATAATTATGACGCATGAAAAGGCTATTTTTAATTTTAGATGGAAAGGGGTAACAATTTACAAGGCGTCATAATTATTTGAAATAGTTATCAACGTAAAAGTATAATAATATACTTGTCACATAGCCGTTGATCATTTCAAAGGATTTTTATGGCGGAAAATTGAACTGTTGAAACGACATGTATATCAGTCTATGCATAGTGCTAGTCGAGAAGAACTTTTCGAATATGAACGGGTTAAATTTTCTAATAGAACATTGTAAACATTGCAGACGAAATATGTATTTTCAGCCTTTATCCAAAATATTATATCTAATCAGACTTGAAATTGGTATATATTCGTTCCGGGTTTAATACTATCTCTATCGGTGGTTGTTTGGTTTAATTTCATCATCAACAGACCGTAAACTTATCTGTATGTTGGAAATCTCGAATGGTCGGTAGGAAAATATAGCACGATTATACATTAAAGCCTACAAAGGGAGTATGTTACTATTTTATATGTTAATTTGAATGTAAAACTAAATCTTAGATGTAGAATTTTACATCAGTAATGCATAATTAATTAATAATAGACTGTTATAGAATATGTGTGAAAATTTCGACGCTACTGACGTAATTAAACTTTTTGCTTGGGGATTGCTCGGTAGAGTCTTATTAGCCGCCCAACAGAAATGACAAGTTGTCTTGGTTGATGGCTGAAAATATTCAAATAAAACTTAATAAGTTTTAAATCTATATTAATCTGGATACGCACATGGAAGTCACATAATAAATATATACAATACATAATAGCAATCATACTCAAAGTTAAATCAATATAATAATACTCAATATAAAAACAATTTGTTTGTAATTTAAATTTGATATATTTTAATGAATGCTCCCTGAGAATTGATAAATAAATAGTCCCTAGCTAGAATATCCAACATGATATAATGTTTAGTCTTGTAAGCTAATAGCTTGGAGTATAAAATATTTCAAACCAGTTTCCACTTAAATAATAATGCATCCTCATCGAAATTAACGATTGTCCGCTAGTCCGAGACTAGTAATTTTCCCCACGGAGAACACATATCTCCTAGGTACTTTTCCGCTTGGGCTAGTTAAAAAAAATAGAGACCGGTATGTATCACGAAGAGTTGGAAAGCCGTTATTGTCCCTGTTCGTTTCTATCAGGGGAGGTCATAGAGAGGGGAGTTTAACGTGTAGTAGAGAGATCGTGATAATATGGCGTCTTTCTTTTCGGAATGTTTCTAGTCTTATCTGTAGTCATAAAGATAAGATAAGATAAGATAAGATAAGAAAACTTTATTTGAATTCGGTTTTTGTACAACAATAAACACAAGCTCTCAGGAGCTTTTTACCGAATATACATAATAGCACAAGATCATACCTAAGAGCATTTCCCTATTTCCTGTATATTGCGATTGGTCGTTATTAATATAGTAATCATTTCTTATGCATGATAACCTGAAATGTGACCCGTCAGAGGTCAATACTTTTGTTAGTCAAAAATAGTGTACTGTTTTTTGCAGTCGCACATTTGTCTAAGTGTGCACTGCTTTTCCATAATCTACTCGTCGTAATGTGCACTACTTCTGCTATTATGTTATTAAAAGTCATGTTCTTGTGATATGTTATTATTTTAACTACTGTAGCAAGTTAGAGAAAGGAAAAAAGATGAAATAATATCGAAATAAAGATACATTTTGTATTACATATTAGTTTTCCAATTCTACATCAAATGATTAATTAAGGTTATCACATTTGATAATGCCATTTGTACTTTTGTTGAATACCACATTCCTATCACTCAATTGTATTAAAATTGCTATACATGCATTTTTGTTAAATATTTTGCAGATAACAAATCCCCTATATACTTCCTTTGCAATTTTATATAAAAACAAATCGTGGATGCGTATACTACTGGGGGTTAATATTCGACGGCAGGAAAAAAAAGGCCATTTGGGAATGTATTTTTCTATTACATTTTTGTATCAACATGATTACTTCACAAGATGGATTTTGGTAAGAACATTTATCACAGCTAATTTATACCTGAGGAGTGTGGTAACTCTAGATCTGTTCGATATCTACCATACTCTTCATGAACACGTTTTCAGTGTTATTTTGTCGGAAGCGTATCTATAACCCGACAGCCCGATAGTACGACAGAGATGTATTTGTTTTTTCACTTTCACTGTTCAAGTAAGAACAATAACAAAGTAAAAATTCGCGAGAATAAAAAAAAAAAGATCTAAAGCTTTAGCTTGACCAATTTTCTTGAATATTTGTTTGAATTTGTACTTGTAGTCGGAATTTCCATTCACTTAAATGAAGAAATAGTAAACTTCTTTAATTCAATGACAATCTCAAAGTGACGACCATACGCTTTTCGGGGAATTATTTTTTGGATCAAATACAATATTTTCATCTTCTTCCCCATTGTTTTTCCGACATAGCCGATGTAGCCGGCAATTTGTTCCGAACTGAAATGATGAGCCGACCATATTTCGGGTCTAAGACAATATATTCTAATCTAGATACGATAACGTACCCCTCATTCCGCTTGTGCTCCATTTAGGAGCACAAGCGGAATGCGGGTTACGTTATCGTATCTAATTCTAATCCGAAAGAAATAATCTGAATACACAAAAAATGTATATGCTTCAGTAAACCACTTAATAATCTTTCAACGGCAGTTTTTAATATATATCAAATCAAAACGTTTTGCCTAATTAGGCACATAATTATACATTTTACGCATTTTTCCCCCCCAATTTTAAGGGAGGGGTGCGCCCCCCTGGATCTGCCTGTATAGCTCACCTGGGTATGATAACATCATCAGTTAATAAAACTTGATAAAAAAAAAAAGAACAAATGTAGCCTTCGTCATTGCAGACCCCCTCTCCAAAAAAATTGGCCATGGGTTCCCTCCGTAATGTATGACAATGTTATCAACATTGCTGTAAAACATAAATGTCAATGATACTCAAAATTTAGCTTTTGCTACTTCACATTTTGTAATAGAGTTGCTTCCATTCGATTATTTGAGTAACCAAAAGCAGTGAAAGTTAACAAAAAAAA
>MJUT01059187.1:513572-527309 GCA_002080005.1 Gigantidas platifrons
CATATATAAAATGTTATAATAAAAGAGTTCTAAGTAATCAAACTCATATATAAAATGTTATAATAAAAGAGTTCTAAGTAATCAAACTCATATATAAAATGTTATAATAAAAGAGTTCTAAGTAATCAAACCCACATATAAAATGTTATAATAAAAGAGTTCTAAGTAATCAATTCATAACTGAATATAATGAATAAAATACAGGAAGTTGAATTTGGGGGGGCTCAATATGGGCTTTTGATTGAGGGCAAATAACGGACAATGAAACCAGGCTACTATTACATGCAAAAACGAACATATTGATACAAAATACATGTATGTGATAATGAATAAATTACACAGAGATAAACCTTTAAGCATATCCAACTGATATGTGACCAAATATTATGTTCTTTTCTACATGATTTTCAATTGATTTTATGGTAAGAAAACAATGGATTAATCGATTATCATTCTTCACCCTTTGAAGACAATACGTTATTTAGAGATACACAAAAATGTATTAATAATGGGGTTTCCCCCATAAACCCTAATACTATCAATATAAATGGTGACCTAGAGCTATGATGTGTTTGATATTTCGATTGTTCATATGCACGTGTATATTTGTTATTATGAGTTATAATCCAAAACGATCAATGTCTTTTTTTTTATTGCCCGCTGCCATTTTGAAATCTTCAAATCTTGCGCGCCGCTGTTATTCATATTTGTGGTTGAGAAGAAAGATGTTGTATAGCGTTCTGCAATTCCTCGTCAATTTTACGCTTTTAACACCATACCTTGGCTTTAACAATGAAAAAGAACGCAACCCCCCCCCCCCCTCTCCCGTTTCCTCCATTTTGGACTTTGAAAATTCCACAAAACACGCAGAATATGTTCATTAATATACTTTGTGATGTTTACAGCTACTAGTAAATAAAAATATTTATAAGATGTTTTATTTTTATTTTGAGTACTTTTTTAAATTGAAGGAAACTAGTATTTTTTCGATAATTTTCATGGGGTAGGGGTGCATTATTGTCAATTTAATCGGAGTTGAGGTCAGTGAAGCACTTCAACCTTATAGTTTGTAGAACGCTAATACTCGCAGCTTTCGCATGACACCATAGTTATATATCTAGTAAAAATCAGGGCAAGAAATTAAAAAAAAAAAANCGGACATATTTTATTTTTCGGTAAAAATCAGAGCAAGAAATTAAAAAGAAAAAAAAACCTCCCTCCAATAATTGTTGTGTCGTCTCGCGTAACGGTGGCGGTGTAAACTTTTCATGATTGAATCCAAAATGTAGAAGTGTTAGACCATCCGAAATTGGAACTGAGATTTGTCATGTCGTCATGATGTAAGAAATCTGCTAGCACAATGACATTTGACTTTGACCCCATATTTACCCTTTAATACAGAAACAATCCGTCAAGTGAGTATAAAGATTAAAGTCAGTCTTTCGTTATGTATAGAAGAAGAACAACAGGTTTTATGATAATTATACTACTTTTGACCATTTTTGACGGAATAATGAGTTGTCGGAGAAATGGGCTGTCGGAGCAATGGGCTGTCGGAATAATGGGCCGTCGGAGCAATGGCCTGTCGGAATAATGGGCTGTCGGAATAATGACCCGACCCCATGATTACATTGGAATGGAGATAACTGTAAATGTCGATTTAATGGTCTCAATTATCCGTTTACTGGCTCCGATAACGCGTCGTCAGTAAACTCAATTTGCGACCATGAAATCTCCAATTGATGCCGTGAAATTTTCTAATACAATACAGTTATCTCCTAATTATTTAGCGTTTAATGGTAGTACAAAATACGTGCTCTAACCCTGACATATATATTTGTTATTATGAGTTGTGAACACTTAAAATAATGTTTAAAATATTTATTAGGCTAAGGGTTTTTGATGTTTCTCTTTTTGTGACAGACTTTGCTTCTCAATCAACATGGCAGCAATTATAAATAAGAAGTAAAGTCGATCGGTCAAAATGTGACAATTCCAGATAAAATGTCCAGTCGGAATGTAGCGTTTAAATCAGATTTGATATCATACGGTCAAATAACCTTTAACCTTTTAAACAATTTTGTTTTCATTATACATTACAGAAAGCAAATAAGCGATTGGCAAGACGTAATCTTCTAGCAACGATTGAAAATGGAGGAATCAACGAGATAAACGAAAGCATTAACAGATGCTTGAAAGAGAGAATTATTGGCACCGATTCGGATATAGAAAACGCTCAAAGAAAACTTGACGTTTTGTTATTAAGAAAATGTAATTACAACTTTACATTTAGTTTTTAATATATAATGGGGTATGGTGTTTAACGTCACTTTCAACAATATTTCAGTTATATATCGTGGTGGTCAGTTATTGGGGGGGGGGGGGGGGGGTATTATATAATATTTAATGGATTATGTCTTAATGCAGTTATGGGTGTTTGCCTTCACTTTTATTAAGAAAAAATATTTCAGATATAGAGATAAGTTTTATTCGTGGACAAATCCATAGAAACCGGAGAAATGCACCAACTTACCGTAATACATCAACAAACTGTATCATATAATGTTGTATCGAGTACACCTCACCATGAGTGTGAGAATCACATCCATATTTGTAGTAGTGTCATGTGACTGATTGTATAGATAGTAGTGTCATGTGACTGATGGTATAGATAGATGTAAATCATACTTCCATTCTTTCACTGTTACGACGATTAATATAATGATAATATTCGGCACACTTGTGCAATCAGTGCCTATCACCACTAATGTTGTGAGTTCGAGTCCCCGCTCTTGGCGAGGTGTACTCGATACAACATTATGTGATACAGTTTGTTAATAACTTATGACAGGTCTGTGGTTTCTCCGAATACACTGGTTTTCTCCACAAATAAATCTGACTGCCACGATATGATTGACATTTTGTTGAAAGTGGTGTTAAGTACTATAACCCTAACCCCCATATATATATCTAAAAAAATATGTTAAGCTAATTTTCCAAATTTAAGGGTGAACAGTTCGTTAAATAAAAACGTAGATATATAATTTAGTGGCCGTGATTGTTTGGTAGTTGGATTTACAACTACCTGTGCAAGCAGTTCCCATCACCACTAAAGTTGTGAGTTCGTACCCAGTTCATGGCGAGGTGTACTCTCTATACAACTTTATATGATAAAGATTTTCAGTGACTTTTTGTGGTTTTCTCCGGGTACTCTGGATTCCTCCACCAATAGTAATGACCGCATCTCAGGAATAAACTTGATGAGATACACCATTCTCTATCCAGAGTTGTCGTTCCTGTTACGCTACACAACATCTCTGTCAACGCCCATTACACAAAATTTTTGTAAAATTTAGAAACAGTAAAAAAAATCTACTTAAAATTGTTTTAATTATTGTAAATATCAATAAAGATGAAAATAAATCACTCATTTCAAATCAATTCTCTCTTAAAAATGATTTGTGATCATTTTTAACTTTTTAATTTTTACCTCCGCAAAATAGTTCACCAAGAAGTGGGGGGTAAAATCATTTTTAAGAGAGAATTGATTTGAAATGAGTGATTTATTTTCGTCTTTATTGATATTTACAATAATTAAAACAATTTTAAGTACATTAATTTTTTTACTGTTTCTAAGTTTTACAAGAATCTTGTAAAATGAGCGTTGACAGAGATGTTGTGTAGCGTAGCAGGAACGACAACTCTGGATAGAGAATGGAGGTACACGTTCATATTTTAAAATGAATGGAAAGCCAATAAATTGAAAGTCTTCTTAAGCCAGAAAAAAATGGTAATTGTATAGTTGAAACACTATATTTCATTGTAGATGCACGTGATGCAAAACTGAGGCGACATCTAGAAACAACAGAAGGAACAATTCGAGATTTGAAGAAGTCCCAGTATGAGCGAATATTTAGAGAAACAATTCGACAATTAGAAGCACTAGTAACTGAGTTGAACTGCTGACGTTACGCGCGCTATTGGTGATACTTTGACTAAATAGAACATGAAATAAGTAGAACGAATGTAGATTTTTTTTTTTTTTTTTCAATTGACGGATTTTTATTTCCGTACATGCTTGTATAGGTAATTGTACGAATAATTGTTTTATTATATTATATATGGTTTATTTTTGCTTTTGAACACCAATTTATTGGAAGAAAACGCCGTTAACGCACATTGTTCTCATGTAACGCGTTACAAAATATCCGTATGTAACTATATTTGTTACATTTTTTCTCATTAAAAACCTCAAAAAACTTTTTTCGGACCAATTTTTTGTGGGATGGAAGCGGAGTCAGCGTACTTTATGACGTCATTAACGATTTCTGATTAAAGGAGTGCTTGAAGGAAAACCATCTGCATGCCAAAAAAAAAACAACCTTTATTTCAGCTGTTTTACTAAATTTTCACAAAAAAATTATACATACATTGTTTTGTATCAAATGTGATTTTCTTAAAAAAAGAAGAAATGTTTTCAAAAATGATTTTTTTTTAGAAAGTTAAAAAATATTTCTAAAGGAGTACAATGTAAGGTCAACAAAAATGTTCATTTGCAACTTGACCTATACTAAATCACAAAGTATAAAACTTTACACATTTAGAACTATATTTTTCGCTCATAATTTTCGTGTTCAATCTAAATAGGTAAATCCTACACTGGATTTCCCAAAGCCTGAGAAATATGCAAGCAGAATTCCTAACTATTGGAAGTTTAATTATTTAAAATCCTACACCTGATTTTCCAAAGCCTGAGAAATTTGTGTGCAAAATTCCTAACTATTGGAAGTTTGTTATTTTTATCCTACACTGGATTTCCCAAAGCCTGATAAATATGCATGCAGAATTCCTAACTATTGGAATTTTAATTATTTAAAGTCCTACACCGGATTTCCCAAAGCCTGAGAAATATGCGAGCAGAATTCCTAACTATTAAAATTTTAATTATTTTTAATCCTACACTGGATTTCCCAAATCCGGAGAAATATGCTTGCAGAATTCCTACTTTTTTTTACTTCAAATATAAATATAAATTCTTTTTCCAATAAAAATGCCAAACGTCTGCTATCAAATAATAAAGCGTGAAGTGACGTTAATTACCGGTGTTCTTTCCTTTTATATGACGTACACAAGTTTGGTGAAGTTTTCGTGCAGTTTCGTGCAGTTTTTGGTGCAGGCATATGCACCATATGGAAATCGATATCCAATCAATAATTACAAATTGTAAACCTCACAAAGTAATAAAAAGTACTTTAAATGGTAATTTCAGTCACGAATTAACAAACAATAAATAATTTATATGTTTTACATAAAAGTACAAATTTTCAATAACAATTTGACGAACATTTAATAAAACGTGCATTGCCGAACTGACACAAAGATGGCGCTAGTTGATTAAACAAGTGTTTGTCATGCAGCACAGAGATCGACAAATTTCTCAGTTTAACAACAAGCAACTGATTGCAGTTTATAATTCCAGAAACAAATATGACATAAGGAATCTATGTATATAAGTTAGTTTGCATGCCACGTCCTAAAAAGGTGTAGATTATGATAAATTCTAACATGACGTCCTTCATTGGCTATATAAATAATACAATGATAAAACTCACGATATATTTTAATTCGCTCATGCGTATTGATGAACAAATTACAAACATCATTTCCTAGTGAATGTATGTATTCATACAGGACTGTGGTGCATAACAAGCATAAAAATGCACGTATTGTTTTTACCTATATTTTTCCGGAATAAATACTTAAAACAACCATCAATGGACTTTAACTTTTTTAACATCTTCCGGTGAAGTCGTTTACAAGGAACGCTGATGACATTACAACACATGGTTACCGATTTATTTTACGATTTTGTGAGCATTTTATTGGTTTAAGTTGCTAAATTCAAAATGCCATTAAATTGGAAAATATCAGTAACTTCATAGCATCACAGTCTATTTATACAAAAAAGAAAAACAAATGTAAACATGAAGGTTAGTGAATTTTGTTATGAAATGCATTTCCATTACTGACTTCCACTTAAAAAAATTAGTTAGATTTGTCCTACTAGAATCGAAATAATTCATGGAAGCCAGAGTTTGTATCACTTTTTAACATGGGTAACATGATTTTCGTTGCATTTTATCCCTCGCTATCGCTAGGGATTAAAATTTTACGAAAATAATGTTACCCATGTTAAAACTGTATACAAACTCTGGCTTCCATGAATTATTTCCTAAACATATGTCGATATCGGCGGCACAACTGAAAGGGGGCATCTCAAAATACACAATAATGCATTGCAATTATTCGAAATAATACTATTACACATACAAATATACAACAATATATATCATGAATCATGTAGTCCTAGTAAACTATTCTCATTTCAGAAATAAAATGCCAATATAACTTGATGAGAATTTTTGAAATAGAAACTACAAGTAAAAATGAATTACCATTAAATTAAAAAAAAATATTTAAAATTTTCTATCAATATGACAGATTTCACAATATCATTATCACCGAAGCCCCATACTTCACACCCGTATAGTAAAATTTGTTTGACCATTTTATCAAAAAGGTCGAGTTGACATTTAATTTTTAATTTATACATTCGTCCAAGTTCGTAAAATGATCTTGTTGCTTTATTTATCATACATTTCTTTGTAACATTAAAATTGCCTGTCTTTGTAAAAACAAACCAAGGTAGTTACATTCATACACCACGATTTCAATATTTAAACCATTACACTCAAACTTAAGATTTTTAGGCAGTCTTCTACTTCCAAAAACCAATACCTTTGTTTTGTCGACATTAATCCTGAGTTTCCATAGACGACAATACTCGTGGAAAGCATCAATTTGTTTATATAAATCAAATGGAGGTTCTGCTAATAACACTTGTCATCAGCATAAAGAATAATAAATAGTTTTAGAAATATTTCCAATTCAATTTCCAAAGCATCTGTAATTGTGCTCAAACCTATGACATTTTTTTTTTATTAAATAAGAATTCTTTAAGGTCATTTAGATATAATGAAAATAAAAAGGGAGGCATATTTTCGTCTTGTCTTACTCCAATCTCGCAGTTAAAATATTCCGAGACAAAGTCTCCACACAGGATTTAATGTTACAATACATGTTATATATAATTCTATACATGTTACCATTGATGTTATTCATAATCATTTTATAAAATAAGCCATTTCTCAACACAGTGTCAAAGGCTTTCTCAAAGTCGACGAAAGCACATTTTTTTTTAACATTTAAGAATTTCAAAAAAAAAGAATACAAAGTAAATATATTATCGGTAGTGGAGTATTTGGGTCTGAATCCACACTGATTTTCTTTAATTTCACAAAGTCTTCCGAATAGGTACAAAGTCTGTTACACAGAACAGATGTAAAAAGTTTCCCCAAGCAACTTAATATTGTAATGAATCTATAATGTTTAGGTTCGCTTGAGTCACTTTTATCCTTGTAAATAGATTTAATTTTGTCAATCACCCAACTCTCAGGGATAATTCCACAATCAAATATAAGATTAAATAGCTTTTCGTATATATTTATGAATTGATGAGCAGTGGATTTGATGTACTCATTAATTATACCATCTTCTCCAGATGCTTTATCGTTTTCAGCTTTTTGATACAATCAAAAACATTTTCTCTGGATATATAGAGATTTATATTCTCATTGAGATGATCCATAAAATTTGAGTCAATATTAAAATCTAGATAATCTTCTCCAGCATCCGGAGCGGCATTTAAATTAAAAAAATATTCAAATAATTTTGACGTATCGACCCGAGGTTGACTCTTGCTCTTGGTGATGAATTTCACTATATTTTAGATTGCCCATTCTTTGAACAATATCGAAATATCTATATACCAAAGTATTACTACAGTAGGCCAAATGTTTTGAAATATAAATTACTGTTCTCTTCCAAAAAGAAATCAGAATTGATCAAACTAAGCAAATTCATTAATCACATAAATAAAACTGTATGTACTCCGGCTTAACCTACTGAATTGTTCATCTCTGTACGATTTTTCATTACTTACTTACTTAGTATAACATGTTATTGTATATTGTATATATTGTACATATGTATTTCTCTATACCTTGTCAAATTATGATGGTTTATTGAGAATAAAAGATATATCTTGTGCTTATTCAAACTTTCCAAAATTCTTTTGGGTTACTTGATTACCATTGTTGCAATTCTTTTGACCACTGAGTACTGAAATCTCTACTCTTCTTATCAATAACATTTTTTATAAATCTTTTCGTTATGTAAAAAATTTGTACGATTCTGGATCGTACTATCACATTTATATTTTCTTTTAGCGCTATGATAATTAAGGTGGTACCCAACACCTGACCCAAAATTTTCCTGTCGTTTAATTTTTTTGATTTGTTTGTGTGTGAAACATTATGATATTACCTAACAAATATTAAAAAATCAAAAGATTTTAACCAAGGGATTCTACACACTTCCGTTTTAAACTCCCCCCTTTAAATCGGAGGTATAGCGATAGATGACAATAATGCTAGTTAATGCTTGATTTTCCTTTTTTGGGAGGTAAAAGAAATAATTTACTATATAGCTAAGCTTATTTTGAAAGTGTGATACCAGTTCCAGCTAATTAACACGAAAATTATGGATATTTTTTTTAATTAGCAAATTTTTTAGATGAAAAATATAATATTTTACCAAGAAATGCCGTAAAATACAACGGCAAATTTTTTTTTATTTTAAGTAGTCATAATTATAGAAAAAACGTGTCGTTTAATTTTCTAAAAAAACTCATACAATATAAAGAACAATTCTAGGTAACACTGTTTAAATTTCAGAATTTTTCAACCAACCGAAACAGAGAACCAGCGAACTTTTTCACTCCTCCCCCTTTTTACAAAAAGCACAATTGAGTGCATTTTGCTGGATAACTCTATCTTTATCTCCTTATTGTGACTATCTTATATGAATATTAACTGATTCCACTATCAGGGGCGGATCCAGGATTTGAAGTTAGGGGGAGCACTTAAAATAATCGCGCCGAGCGGAGCGAGACGCGAATTTTTTTTGGGTATTTCGTGTGAAAAATCACGATTTTACGCAATTAAATCATATTATTTCCAATTTTATGGGGGGGAGGGGCGCCGGGGCTCCCCGCCCCTGGATCCGCCCCTGATTATATTACATTTAATTTAATAGTTTCCATACTTACATGTGTCATACTGTCCAATTTAGGAAAAGCAGGGCAGTCATTTAGGTCAAGAAATGCTCCCCCCTTCTCCAGAAAAAACAATCCTAGAAACCTTTTTTTTTTAAAGAAAACAATGATATAAAAAAAATGTGTCGTTCATTTCCTTCTAAAATCCTTATGTAATTTGAAGACCAATATTAGGTAACACTGTCTAAGTTTCAGAATTTTTCAACCGACCAAAAGGACAACCGACATACTTTGTCATCCCCCCTATTTTCCACAAAAAAAACAACAACATCATTTTAGGTCCATATGAGTGCATTATAGCTGAATAACTATCTTTATCTCCTAATAATGTGATCATCTTATATGAATAGTAACTTATTTCATTATATTACATTTAATGAGTGAAGTTGAAAGTAATAATAGAATGTCCTGGAATAACAAGTGACTACCACGGTACCAAAGTAATCTTCCTTTGATTCTTGAAAATACGTTGAACAGATTTTCATTGTATTTTTCTGGGAGCTCATCTGATTATTTTTGTCCATTCTTCCTACATACATGTTTGTGTTTAATTAAACAAAGGCTATAACTACCACAGTACCATAGAACTCTTGACTAAACTACATATCATGTTAGTGTAAAATGCCCCTCCCTTTTTGGAACATTAGTTGACAGAGTATTTGGGGTAAAATGTAGACACTGAGATTATTATATTTTTGTATAAAAAAATCTGCGAAAAAAAAATCTAAATTGTATTGTAGTTGATGACCTTTTTCTACCTCTCACCAACTGTATTGGATAAATGTAATGACAAGTTACACCGGCAGCAGTACATCTCCCTTGTCATTACATCTAGCATCTAATGTTCCACAACGCGTCTACTCGCGTTCCATCCATTCCTGACATGCATATCATTTTCGTCTATTGTTATTTCTGAACCAATATCAAGCAGATTATGTGTATATGGTTCTGCTTAGAGGTTGTGGTCATGTAATTTTGGGTCTAGAAAAAAATGTTTTCCGTTCACTATTTAATTTTTTGAAAAATGAAGATCGTTGGTGTTTTGTCTTGTTTGCCATAAAGTAACCACGGCGACACCTGTCGACTTCTGACCATTTTTTTAATTGTTTACCATGGATGCACACTATTTTCTGAACCAAATACTGAAACTTCCGATGTAGATCTATCTCTTTTTTCACACATTATTTGAATCAAATTTGTTTTCACGGTTCCCAGGAAGATTGAAATGGTCGAATTTTGGGAATATGTCAGCTTCTATAAGAGGCACTTGAAGGGTAACGTGTGTTTTCATTAAAACTCGAATTGTTATCTGCTGAAAAATAGTCAATCATTGTCGACACCTGTTTAAATAAAGAAAATATATCAGAGGCGTAGCTGCATATGTACGTTGTCACGCCATGGCGTGCACATCGTCAGGTTATACAAAATTAGGATATCAAATTTATAATAATAATATTTTTCAGTGTTATACATCACGTACATGATATTTAATTACAACACTATTTCATTCAGATGTTCATTTTTTCCTGGTTGCGGTCCGTCTTCCGTAATTGAAATCGTCAAAGTGAAATACAACCGATTTGATATATCAAAATGTGACTTGTTTCAACCTCTTTTATAATAAACATTGCAATTTTTTCAAAACTTCTATATCACGTATACATGATCTTTAATTACAACACTATTGCATTCAGGTATTCATTTTTTCCTGTTCTAGTTAAAGGTCTTTATCGAACAGCATCATGCAGTTTACATGTAATGCAGTTCGTACGTATTTAAATCACATAAAGCTATTTCTATTTTCATACGTTGGGGAGAAGGGGTGGGATGATTTATCAAGTACATCAATCTGTCCTGTTTTCATGCTAGGCGGAAGTCGCTATGACAATACCAATACACGATGCTATTCTCTGGACACGGCGTGTATAGTTATAAATGCAAAAAATGCACATTATTATACTTTTTTATTTAACAAATTAATCGTTAAAACTTAACATTGATGGAAATGCGAAGCAGACCGTTTGAATTTAACATTGTAGTAGTTTATTTAAAGTGGACGAAAACTGCCGATTCATCATCAAGTTTTTAAAAGAAGTTAATGATTTGTGGAGGAAAAAGTTCAAACTTTTCAATGAAGGAACACATTTCTTACTATCGATAGAAAATAAATATCAAAATATTGTATTACGTTTCATTCACTTTTCACAATAACATAATACAGCTGTTAAGCCACGCCCATTACCGGAACTACTATTGATGTATCAATTGGGTGTCTGCTATCTTTTTTTTNATTATTAAATTAAATAAAAACAATTAGCAAATTTTATTGCAGGATAAATACAATATTGGTGCATTGACGATAAATATAGAATTTATGTGGCTCGGCACGAAACAGATGGAAAGACTCGCTAATTATACTCTCAATGTTACTGTTATTTTTATATCCGGTTCATTCGTTTTCTGTAAAACTATTTTTTTAATTGGGCTCTCTCTTTGCCTTGCGGTTAAAAACTTCATTGAATACTATGCTTACTTTCTCTTATTCTTATTCTTCTTGATATTATCCTGTAGAGAAAACAATGTTAATTCTTTATAATATGCATAGCATAGATATATGAACAAATAAAATAGTTCTGCATGTTTTATATTCTAACACTTCAACACAATAGAAAAGATACGCAATTAAGGTACCATGCATTATTTGAATATAATACTGTTAGGTTAGGGTAATATGTGCTAAGCACCACTAATAGCGGTGTTTCTAAAGTCATATTACGCCAGTTAGTTTTGTTGCTCGAGATCATAAGAGAAACCCATTGAAAACCAATGGTCTTTCTGGTCGGGTCAAATCAAAGATTATAAAATTGGTATTAGGTCGCTAAGCACGTAACAATTTAGGGGAAATCAGGATAATGTGTTTACATGTCTACCCGGGAAGTGTTGTTTCAGTAAGCTAAAACTATCCAACTAATCGTATTGGTTGAGTACAAAGCAGAAATAATAATGAACTCATCGTAAGGTAACATATTCTAGCCTCCTTGATATAGCGTCAAATAGCATACACTCCACGTTATTTAACATTTGATGCTATGACTACTGATTACATTTACATATCATAAAACGGATGGTTTTCATTGTTTCAAATAATATCGCCAACGAATATTCATTGGCAAGATGCGTGAGGAAATACAGCGCATATGTATGTAATTATAGATAACGTGATGAAATAAGAGATGTACATGTATATATATATAAATCAGTGCAAACAATGTGCATCTGAGAACAATTGATAGAAACAAGTGCCTGTGCTTTTTCTCGTGCAAATCACAATCCGGAAGTAGAAGAGTTATCCTTCCTGTCAGTTGATATGCCTATACATCACATGAAGACCCGATCAAGAAATAAGTTTTTATAAGTGTTAATAGAATGTTGGTGTCCACAGGAATGGTAGAAGAGAAATTAGATCTTCTCAGTTTGACAGATGACGAAGAAAATGAAGATTCGGACTATGAACCTGCCTTGCCTGAACTGCTAGGTATTCTTTCAAAGTGGACGAACTATGTGCATGGATGGCAGGACCGTTATATAGTATTAAAAGATAGAACTTTAAGCTATTATAAATCAGAAAATGATACGGCATTTGGTTGTAGTGGAGCTGTCAGTCTCTCAGCACCTAATGTTATAGTAAGTGTTGAAGGAATAACAGCATTCTCTCATTTTATATAACAGTTTCTTTGTTTTGTATTTAATGTGTTGTTTTTGGTAGCAATCCTTTGTATATGGATTTTACACCAATAAAAATTATGTTCTGTTCTCATTCATGAACCGGTTTACGGGTAACAATCATTGCAAGAAATGTACCCAGACCCCTATAATATATAAAAGCCTGTAGGCGCTTCTTCTTCTTCTTCCTTTTTAATGGCCACCATCAACTAGTTGATTATTATGCCATAGGAGTACGCATGTAAATTTTAGAATATTATAATACTGACGGGTCAGTAGTATGTATAATTAAAACTATGTACAGTTCCATTTTCTAATGTGGAAGTTGGCTAACTTCTGCTTTGAAAGCAACAAGTGTTGTAGCGGCTGCTGTGTTTGTAGGTAGTGAATTCCAATCTCGGATAGATCGTGGGAAGAAGGAATACTTCCTATAGTCGCTGCTGCTGGATGGTACTTGGAAAGATAGCGGGTGCATGTTTCACATGAAGACCCGTTCAAGAAATAAGTTTTTATATGTGTTAATAGAATGTCGGTGTCCACAGGAATGGTAGAAGAGAAATTAGATCTTCTCAGATTGACAGATGACGAAGAAAATGGAGATTCGGACTATGAACCTGCCTTGCCTGAACTGCTAGGTATTCTTTCAAAGTGGACGAACTATTTGCATGGATGGCAGGACCGTTATATACAGACCCTGGATCGTTTAACTTAACAGATATTTCGTATCGTTTGCGTTTTTCGTTCGTTTCGTTTGCGTGTATCGTTCGTTCGATTTTCGT